>NW_010584324.1:170358-186901 GCF_000705375.1 Tinamus guttatus | reverse complement strand
TTTACCTATGCTGCTAACCCAGGTAAAATGTATAAAAATTACCTTGAAAGCCTGTATCAATATGATATATGCAGGTAAATCTGATTCAAAACATCTCTTATGTAACTTGGATAGACTTAAGACCGATTAACAGCTGACCTGTTCAGTTGCTGGGTAGAATGATTCTTCTTTCACTGCAGCAGAACTAAGAAAATTACCTTCAGTGAGACTGTTCCTGTGCAACACGGAGGCAAGTAGCAACAGAGACAGTTCCAGCTGCAAGGACAGTGCTCTTAATATGCAGCTAGCAATATACAGTTTGCAGGCTAGTAAAGGCTATCATGGTGCCAAAAGTGCAAACTGTTGTTGTGGCTCAATACTATATTTCTGTGGGGCTGTACTTATAGCAAGGTACAAAGCATGAGCCAATTTTAATCAGGCCTAATGTCTTCTCAAACACTGCCCACATGCAGAAGGATTTCTTTTCTGCAGGCTCAGCAACGTCAGAGTGATTAGATCTTTTTTTAAAAAAGAAAATGTTGTTGAGAAAATGTGCTGTGTTTTACATTAGCTTCACTCCTTTAAAGACAGCAGCTTTCATTCTGCTGTCTTACGTTCTACACTGCGTAAGTTTGAACTCAGACAACAATTTTATTCTGGGCTGTGCTTGAAAGAAATGATGAAATGTGCATTCTGCTCCTTTGATTTGCTGCATATTTGATGAGTATGGGAAAGGTTCCTTCTAGAACTTTATGAAATAAAAATAGTGCTGTTCAGAAAGGTGATTCTGGCTCTCTGACTGAAATCCAACATACTTGATTATTATTATCTTGATACTCATGAAATGCCATCTGCATGCTCGTTAACTCTTTTGTCAGTTATGTGTCATCTTCAACTTTGTCTGTGTTCTTTTGAACAAATTGTGGGCCCAGGCACACACCTACTGCATCCCTACCACACTGTGTTCTGCATGGAGATGTGCTCCGGCCCAGACTCTTGAGGAGGCAGCACTTTCCGGCTACAAGGCCACCTGTTACTTGCCTTTAACTTCTCCTAGGACTGTCTCAGAAGTCTTGAGCTTGCCCAAATTCTCACTGTATCTGTGCTGTGTGATCTGGGTGGATATGGCATGATGGACAGTACTGTGCTGTATGTTCCTCCAGAATCTGAGTGAACCTGGATCCCTTCCTGTGATTGCCTGAGAACATTGAGTACATGGACTAAGCCATGATGTGGGCATGCTGCTGGATGAAGTGCTTGAAATGGGTTATGTGACGTTAAAATTGCCTTATGTTTTGTGAATGTCTGGCAAGGTATAATACATATATGCTAATTTAAGAAATCTACTTACACCATGTACCACTTTAGCTTTTCTGGTTTGATCCCAAGATCTGGCTCCATCCTCATTTTTGACCATAGATATTTATAGAATTTATTTGAACTTTTCTGTTCTTTTTTGGAGTCAATCTTTACGTCCCTGTGAAAGCAGACTATAGAAGTATGTAGATGGAGGGAGAGGTCTAGGATATGAGCATCTTTTAGCTAACTGGAAGCCCTTCTGCAGCAGAAGTGTTCTCTGCTAGACCTTCTGACCCCCTGTGCATATATGTTGCATGATTGGCACAAGTCAATTCTGAAGTGACTTCACTTTCTGTGAAGTGTAACTCACTGCTGTTTGTCATCAAGCTTTGGCTGGGACAGGGGTCTCATGCATATCTGTTCCTCAAGACAGTCACCAATAGTTTATTCTGCAAGCTTTAATCCCAATTTTTTTTGAACATTTAATTCCATTTGGACAAGAAGACTAGGGAGCAAAGAACAACCACGGTACTTTTGCAAATTGCAAACAACCCCAAAATAGCTCATCTGGATTACCAGCCAAGTAGATGCTTGCAAATTGGCTTCACACCTACTGTCACACTGGTTATCACAAGGGCAGCTCTGAATGAAGTAAGTATTTCCTTGCTTCATCCTTTTGATTGTTCTGGAAAATACTCGAGAATGATTAGATCAGCTTTAGCTATTCTGATCAAAAGAATTGAACAGAATAATTTTATGGTATCAAATGGTTTGGAAGGCTCTTTTATTGTCAGGATAAAAAAGTCTTGATGGTAGGAAAGAATATAAGAACCTGGGAAACATGACTTGGTGTGCCACGGAAATTAAAAATAAACTTTGTGAAAGACTTTACCCAGGAAATAAGAAACAAACTTTACTAAAATAAATTCAAGAGAAAAAACCTCTTAATACAACATTTTTAAGTTATTGGCAGAAAGTGTTGTGCGTGTAAAAATATAGTACCATGAATTAACTGGTTGTTGCTCGGTGACCTTGTCCTACAGACTGGCTGCACTGTGGGCTTCAGAATATGACCTTTCTGTTGAAAAAAGAAGAATTGCTTACTTTTGTGAAGATAACCTTTAAAATATTAATCAGGTTCAGGGCGAAAGCTGCAAAAGACAGCAAGCCGTCTGAAATGGTATCTCAAAATGATACCTGCTGCTTCTTCACTGCTCTGCTCTGCTAGCTCTGAGGGCTGCTCTTATTTTTTCCCGTTATGCTGTTTGAGTCCATTCTTTGTTTTATCTGTCATCACATTCTTATAGACAGGATTGAGAAATGTGGAGGAGGAGACTTAAGGGAGCTTTGTGTGAGGAAGGAGGAGAATCCCCCAGGGACACATTGAAGGTTCGTCTCTGACAGCGTGCACTTGGCATCAACAATACACAGAAACTTTGGCAAAGCTCAGCACTGCTGTATCTTAGTGACTCTTGATGTCTTACAATATAGTTGTATATACTACATTAATTCTCGAGCAACAGTAGATTGCTAACTTCTGGATAGGAAACAGCAACCTTCATAGTCTTACTCCAGGAAATGCAATTAAGTCTTCAGTAGAAACTCACTCATTTGGGCCTCTCATTCTGGTTAAAAAAAGGGCAAAGCTTTGTTCTGTGGACACTGGCTGTATCATATGTCTGCTGAGCTAAAGACCAATATTCAGCTTCTTGATCTATAGTTTAATTTGTGGTGGTAACCGTCTTTGCTCACAACGCCAAGGTCTTCACCCATGTGGTTGCTAACGGCATGTTCTAAGCACTTTTGAGCACTTACTGCATTCTGTAAACTGGGACTACTGCTATTTTGATTGTCCTTCCAAGCAAAGTTGAAATTATTCTGACTATAAGGAGAATGTTCCCAAACCCAGGCATTGCAGATGACTCATGCATAGTGACAGTTATGTCAGCTCTGTTCGTGGCAAGTCTAGCATGTTTCTGTTACAGCAACTGTATGCCTGTAACTTGTCCATATGGCTGCAGATGTATGCCCTGTATGCCAAAACACACATACCTCATGCTTTGGTATGATTTCTATCTTCCTTTGCTACATCTAGATATCTTCTACATGTACTACAATTATCATGCATCTTCTAGATCACAAATCTTACAGCAAGTGAAATTGTTCTTGGAAAACGAAGGGCTGGAATTGTTTTGAATTGGTATTGATTTGGCAGATCAGACCTTGTCTTGCAGTAAGACTTGCAGTAAGTGACTTTTGCTACAATATATCTTAATGGTGCTTCTTCTGGACCATGTTACTGTATAACTCAAATGAAGATTATAAGCCACAGCAAGTATTCTTGTATATGCAATTTAAATTAATTATGAAATTCTCTTTTGAATATTTAGCCTGAGGCAGAAATTCGCCAGCATTCTTTTCAATCATTTTTTTAAGATTAAGATTGTGAAAGAATAATGCTCCAGACTTGCACCATATACAATAGTAAGAGATGACAATGGTGTATTAAAGGACCATAAATAGAAGCCCCAGGTACAATGTATATGCAAGGCTGAAGGCCAAAGGCCTTCAATCACCTGACAGCTGTCAAGGATCAAGTATATGTAACTTTTGTATTAATATGAATAATGACTATAATATTTGAAGAAAGGAGTAAGTTCTTATGTTGCAGTGATGAAGATTAAGCTATAAACTACAGAAAAAGAAAAGCTGTGCCCCTGGAAATATTTTAAAGGCTTTCTAAAGCCTTTTTAAATGTGTTTGCTATTTGAAGCAGACCTCGTGTTGTGGACATCATTTTATCCATCGTTATTTTTACTAGTCTTTATTCTTTCAGTTTCTGTAAAGATCGATCCCATATTGTTCCCTCTATCATCTTTTCTTTTTTCCACTGCAACTGCCTGAAGATGCTAGTAAGTGCTGCTTTCTGCTCTCAGACTAGCAAGGAAACAAAAATGTGGTCCAAATTCAACTGGCTTGTAATAGTCATTCATGATACTTTTTGGTATGGTTTAACTTCCAAAAAGTGAACGGGCCACTGTTGTGTCTGTCAGTGCATTGAGTGAATAGGCACAGATTTATCTGTCGTCTTGCACCTGTTGCTAATTCCTTCATATCATACATGGAGTTACTGTTCATACCATGATTATCCTCATGACAGTTTTTCACCATTTATTTCATTTTTTTGAAATTCTTTAGTAAAAACATAGAATGCCAAACCTGATTCTGACATTCTTTTGGGGTCAAAATCAATCTATCTAGAAGCAAGAAGAAATTAAATGAAATCTTGTGGAACAGAAATCTATTTGCAGTGTCATAAGTCTCTAAAAAGTTATTGCAAAAAGTGACAGCAGAGGAGAAATTTAAGGGAGGTGTACAAGAATATAAGAGCCAAGCAATAGTAAAGGACTCCTGTGTGCTCACCTCAATATCCTGTGTAGGGGAAATGAGTTGGTTATCAGTACAATGCAGAAAAAAAAATGGAAATTCATTTCAAGAAAAAACACCCTAGAGAAGTTAGAGAAGCTGAGAGAAATATGAAAGCCTCTGAACTTAGTTGGCCTGGATCCAGGAGGAAGGATGATGCAGTTTGGAAGTAGATTAATCCTATAGAAAAAGAAAAAAAAAAAAAAAAGGAAAAAAAAAGGCCAAATTTAACCTGAACCTCAACCTTAAGCTTCCTTTTCATTTTTGTGATATGCTATTTTCATGGTTGAAGTGAAAAAGATTTATCAGAAGAGCATATGAAAAACTATTTGTGAACAACCATTATTTCCATCTTGAACACAGGCAAAAGGAATGGAAAATCTTGTTATTTCTTTTCAAGATCTTCATTCTAATTTATAGACTCAAAGCCTTGACATTCCAGGAAATAGAAATTTTACATCTTTATGTGACCAAATATTAGCTGGTGTTCTCCTCTACAGTTGACAGAATGAGAAGGCAAAGGTAAGTGTGTTAATCAAATAATACTTTGATTGCTTTTAAATTAAGAGCACACAGAAATGTAAAGGAAGAAAAAAATCTCAAATAGCTTTGTTTTCTCCCTCTCTCTCTCTCTATTCCTTCCCTCCCCTCCCTTTCTTCTCTCCTCCTTCTTAAAATATAGTGATATGACAAAAGGCAATGAGCACAAGTTGGAACACAGGAAATTCTGACTTGTTTTATGAAAAAAAAATCATCATGGGATTGATGATGATTTACTGGAACAGGTTAACCAAAGAGGCTGTGAAGTCTCCATCCCTCGAAATATTTAAAACCAGGGCAGACATTGTCCTGAGAAACTTGCACTGGCTGGCCCTGCTTTATGCAGGAATCAGACTAGAGAACTCCAGAGGTCCCTTCAACCAAAAGTGTTTTATGGTTCTGTATCTTAGTAATACAACCATTTCACTGTCTGTGAAATGTTTCTGAATCAAAATACAAACATGAATTTGGCAAGGGTAGACTAAAATATTAATCTATGAAATATAATGCTTTGTCAAATCCAGTTTAACATCATGATGTGTAAAATTAACATCTTAGTGTGGTTGAGTAGAACAATTAATCCTTTAAAATAAAGTGATTTTTTTTTCTCACATGGATGCTAAAAGAGAAAACTAAGACCTAGCTTGGTCAGTGCTGTACAGCTAGATTGACTTTAGGAAATAAGTATAAAAATTCCTGTATCCCTCTCAGTCCCAAGAAAATGGGAACATTTGAAATGTCTCAATTTCTGTGAAACCTTTCAGTTACTGAATGTTGCTCTGCAACAATATACTCTAGACTAAAATAAGAGGAAAAATAAAACATTCTTCTTCAGTTAGGAGACAATCACTAGCCTCCCTGTGAAAACTATTTCCATAGAATGCGTCCTGCATTAATGACCTAAAATATACCTGGAAAGATGGTGAATTGGTCAGTCGCTCAAGAATAGTATCTAGCCATTGGATTTATATTGGAATTCATGGGAGGCAGAGGAGCTTAGACTGAAATTTAGAAAAACACATTAACTCACTCTTAATCTGAAATATGTACTTATGTTTAGATTAATTCAATGTGGTTTTGGCAGCTAAATAATAAATGATGATACCATAAGACCTGAACCTGGCCTTCTCTTTTCCTGCGTCTCCCAGCTCTGCAGTTTCCATGCATGCATCACAGTTCTGTGTACAGCCAATTTCATTCCTCTTTCAAGTTCCCTGGTGCAGCCAAGGGAAGCAGCCTTGTGCAAGGCCGGGGAGAAGCATATATACACCAAAATACCCAGGAGGAGGAGAGGCCTTGTTACACTGGTGGAGTTGCTGCAGCTGTGCACTGCCTGAAGTCTCTCTGTTGTGGTGCTGTCTAAGCTCACTCTAAGGCCAGAGAGGGAAAATGTCTTCTCTGGCCCTTGCGCTTTGTGCAGTTGTCCTGTTCTTTGCTTGGGAAGTAAATACTTTTCTTTTCTTTTTTTTTTTTTTTTTTTACTTCTACAGAAGCAGAAATTTTGTTGTTGATAAAAAAGAAGCAAGAGTTTTTTCTTGGCCTAGTGAGTTGATCTGGTCTGTTTAAACATTTAGTTTCGGAGAAATAGCGTAATGCTGTCTTGCGACTTATTATTTTTTCTTAAATAGTTAATAGCCTAAAACTTCTTTGGCAAGGCTTGTTGTTGATTTAACTTGCAGCAGTTGTCTAGGCACAGTATTTCATTTTGCTGGTGTTCTTTCTATTTATGTTGTGTAGTAAGAATTTGAAGAACAATTATATTACAATCAACTTAAAATCTGAGAAGTGGAATAATTTATCTGTGTGTATGGAGATTTCATATGTTACTGTGAATTTTCTTTATGTAATCCTCAGGAAAAAGTACATCTGGGAGACACATTATGTATGACATAGTAACCAATCTTATATGAGGGTAGGCTTGGCATAAGCGGTCTGTGTCTGGTTTGGCCATTCTCTAAAAGTTAAAATAAGATCAAGCAAGAGAGAAAAATGAGATGTGCAAAATGCATTTTAGCCAATTGAAACTCTGTGTACTTGAACAGTTCTTCAAACAGCTGAGCATCTTGTGTCTGACTAGATAGAGTAGGCAGTATTGTCCTAACCCTTTGCACTTATAATCTGATAACTGGCTAGGTTATTTTCTTTTGCCCATTTGACACTATCATTTGGGAAATCCCTTTCTTATCTACGACATGTTTTTAAACTGGCATATTACTGTTAAGGATCTAGCAAATGAAACTTTTCAATATTAAGATAACAAGAAGACTCCTGCTGCAGTCCTGGCCTAAGTTATGGCTCTTAAGCAGTCTGCCCTCTGATAAATAAGTGAAATGTTTTGACAGAGAAAAATGTGTTGTCAACTTTGTTTTATCCATGGCTGAGAAGGGAAATTGGAACTGTACTACAGAAGGGTTCATACACTGATGGTTAATATGATCTTCGGGTGAACAAATTAGAAAAGAACTGTTGTGCTTTATGCCTTATTCTTTCACCCAAAGAAATGTACAACTAAATGCACTGCTTCTGTATATAAAAGAGGTCTTTGAAAGAGTCTGAAGACTGAGCATGGGGGAAAAGCACCATTCGCATCTTAAAAAAATGTTGACAGCCTTGCCTAGGAGTCTCTATTAGAAGCTTCTTTTGTTGACTTCCTGGTGTGCTGCTTTGCTCCAAGCATAACGATTCTCAGGGCTAAAAACATACACTAGAAAATATTTATTTTGGAAGCTAAAGCATCAGATAAGATGCCATCCTGGCTCCTGCAGCTGCTTCTTGTAAGATACGGACTGTGAGCTGCTGACCATTTTAGCCATGATCTGCTGGGTCCTACCAGCATCTTAGGCCCTTTCTGGAACTCGGGCAGAGGTAGGGTGCCAAACAGAACAGGGGATTTTGGGTTCAGACTCACTAGTCCCAAATATAGGCTGTGAAGAGGTAACTTCTCTCTGTCCGCTGGCCTCCATCAACAAGAGTCATCTTCCCTTGCAAGGGAAACACAGACAGTAATTATCCACAGAAGTGTGAGTTTGTAAATGTTAAATATCACCTCCTATATTCAAATCCTTGTCATCTAGTTAAGAAGGGGAAAAGGTAGAAATATATTTTCAGTGTGAAATAGTGAACAGATGTGGGTTCATGAACATTTTGGGATCTAAAAACTGGTGACATTTGATAACAAAATTATTCACATTCAGCAGGCCAACCTGCCAGCAGCTGTTTGTAATTTGTAGTATTTCACATAAAGTAGGTTGTAGGAATAGGTGTCTTTGTTTTAATCTCTCCCTTTTCTTATGAAAAATCAAAAATTATAAATAGAAGTAGGAAATGTCTCTGAATTTTTTGAGTGTATTTGAATCTAATGTATGAATATTAATTTTCCTCTGTGACTGAAATAGTATACACACAGCCATGTGTGTAGCACTTTTTCAGACTTTTTCAGCCTAAGACACTGCAAGTAATCCCTATATATCCTATCAGCCTCAGTCCTCATTGATTAGCTTTTGCTGAATTTTTTAGAAGATAAAAGCACTTGTCTTTCATTCTGAGCACAAGTAAAAGAATTTTCCCTCAAAAGCACGCAGTAGTTGGTACATTTCAGAAACAAAGGCAATGCTTGATATTTTTTTTCTCATCAAATGCTGAGAAACTGATTACTCTCAGGGCTGAGAATACTCTCATTTAAGGGGATCTTGGGCTTTGTAGATAGTGATAATCTTCCTTTTTCTTATGCCACACATTTGTCACATTTATAATATGCCTCAGATTCAATTTGTATTTCCACTGTCTTTCAAACCTGTATTTTTGGAGTTGCATACTTGTCCATTATAATGATGTAGTTCACATAATCCTTGCAGCTTTAGAGAGAACAGGGAACAGTTTGGGTTTTGTTTTTTTGTCAATATTCTTGTACCTTCTGATTCAAAAAAATTTTATATTCCTGGAAAAAAATAAAATCAATGTTCTGTGGTCTCTCCAGAATTCTGTGAGGTCAACAAAAATAAGACAACTAAAATGTAGTATCAGAACACTTTCCTGTAATAGCAGTGCCCTGTAATTTTTGGTTGCAGGAAAAAAATAAGCTCTGCCAGACAGATTCCTCATTTTATCTAGTCCAACATTGCCGTCTTTTTCTGTAGCTCCAGTGCAACAACGTGTTTCTTTCACAGACTTTGCTGTTCCTGAGTTTAAGTGGTACCACATGATGCATAGTAGTTGTTCATCATGCCTCGGTTCGCTTGCCTGGGAACTGTGAGGTGTTAAGCAAATTTACAGTCAGGGAGCCCCTTCTTTCAAGAAGGGAAGGACAAATCATGCTGTAGTTCACATGGTTCTCCATTTGCTTATGGACATACTATGAGTAATATTGCTATCATAAATAAACTTTCCTTCCAAAAACACCTCCTGAGAGTCTTAATTTCCCCTGTAAGAATGTACAAAGAACTTGCACTCAGGCAGCTCAGTGCAGTAGTATCTTGTCTTATTTTACCTCTTGTTTGCTTGTGATGGTTAGTAAAGGAAGGCTGTGGCAGAAATAATTCTTACTGGGAGCAAAGTTTTAAGCCATGATTTTAGTCAGCGTTTGTATCTGTGGATACTAACCCTGCTACATAATTGGAGATTTTTGTGCCCAGGACTAGTATGTGGACTATGCTTCAATTATTGAAGAACCATTGTCCTGAAATAGAAGTCCAGGAACAGCTACTGAAACTTAAGCTAAGTTAGCTGGACTTGGGTACACTTCATGCGACTTAGGAGCAGGTTATGGATGCTGCACAGATATTTGCTTGCTTGCCCAGCTTTTTACTGATCACCTCTCTTTTCTGGTTCTCCTTCCATGCAAACCAAGTAGTTCTTTACCACTGCCTGTATCAATAGTATCAGAAAACAGATGACTTTTCTTCATAATTATGAAGGACTTTGCTTCCTCCAGTTAGATAAAAATGAATCTCATGAACAATACTTTGCCTTGCCTGGATACCCAAAGCTCTGTGAAGGCTGCAGTTGTCTGTTGGATGACTGTCTGATATTTTTCTTTCTTTTTTTTTGAGGAATTATAACTTTGGATCTGAATATTTCACTAACATCAGAAAGGCAAAAAGAAGCAATGAGATACTCTATGATTATCTTACTCTATAATGTGTTTGACTAATTTAGTGCTGTGCTGTGGCTATTCAAATCTGAAAGCATCAATTAATGGTGATGGATCCATGTTTTTTGCTACAGAATCATTACAATTACTACCCCTTTGTTTTATAGCTTCTTGGGAAAAGACAATACCTCCATTCTGCAATGCACATAATAATGAAGACTTGAAGTGCTGATGCTTTTGAAGACTTCCAAGAATTCCCGCAGTCCAATATATAAGATCAGAATTATGCTGTGAGGTGATAGCAGTTTTAATGACAAAATGGACAGTGGAAATTGTTTTGGCTTAATACTGTCATATATCTGACATTCACAAGTTAAGTGGTAGCAGGCTTCTAATACAGAATTGCCCTCCATTCAGAACGAGTGCATGACTGGCCATCTGAATATATTTTTTTGTGATTATTTTCCAGTAGGTGTCGTATGGACATATAGGTGTACCTTTGCATGCACTTGGGCATAAAAATCAAATTAAAATTACACTTTGCCAACTATATTGAGGCATATTTTCTATATAATGCCTTATTTAATAGAACAAAGAATTTCTAGGCGTTAAACAACTCATTCAGCTTTACCTTGCCTAGCACTATACTGATTAGGAAGACAGATTAGTAGAGAATAGAACACACAAATAAATAAGTAAGTAAGTAAGTAAGTAAGTAAGTAAATAAATAAATAAATAAATAAATAAATAAATAAAGCTGCTTATCACTTTTTAAAATGCAGCAATCGGCGGTATGGAAGAGTTGAGGGAATTCGGCAAGAAATGGAGTGCACACTCAGATACAGTGTTTGTATGTGTGTTTTTTGTTTTCTTTTTTTGTTTTTTTTTCTTGGAGGACTTAATCCTCAAATAAATGCAGAAAATAGATAATGCAAATTGTTTGCAGCCACAGCTTAAACAATCTTTAGTTTTCTTAAAAAAATACATTGAAGATGCTAGAATTTTATTGTCTGAGGAAACACAAGATAATAACGAATTAAGTAGTATTTTTTATGCTATGCTATGTTATGGTTTTTATGCTATTTTATGCACTAGCATTACTAATATTCTACGTATTACTAGACTGAGATGACTAAGTACAATATAGGGAATAAAATGTTAGGTAAATTTGTTTATGCCGGTTAAAGTATATTGTAGCATCAAATATTATCAAGGATCTGTTGACTAAAATTATCTCTGAATATTTTCAACATAAAATATTTGAGATTGTTGAAGAACATTTGAACTTAAATGCTGGAAATTTGTTCAAGTTCCTTGGGGCTGTTAATGCTTTATTGTTGGCTGCTAGTTCTATGTAATCATTACTTACTTTGAATTTTAAAATGTATATTACTGGTTAGTTGTTCAAGTAAAAATTAAATTTTGTTAACTACTCGAACATTGAACCTACTATTCAGTATTAAAACTTTTATATCAGAAAAATTAATACCTGGAATAACAAAATAGGAGAACAACCTATTCAAAAAAAATGTGATTTACGTCTTTTTTTTCTCAGTGTTTGTCAGCTGTCACACCTGTTTAGTGCTATACTGGCTGTCATCAAAAGGGATATTAACAATGAAATACAGAAAATTTTGTCTAGGCCATTATAGAGGACTATTAGGACTAATAGCTGGGCTTTTTTTTTAGAGGCAGATTATGTACTGCTGCACTTCTACTACAAAAAAACATACCTTCCCTACTGAGCTAGTGCATGAAACGTTAAGTATTACTGGGATGGTCATCTATCTAATTCATGCAAACTCTTTGTGTTACATGTTAGCTTTGAGATGCTTTTGTTTTGGTTAAGAAATGGCATCACATTCCTTTTGCTCCAGCTCTTATTGTGTGCGGTAGAGTAAACAGCAATACCCAGAGGACATAGAAGCAACTTTAATGACACAATGGATCTGATAGAGAAAAATAGAAGAAATCTGCAGTTGACACATGGAAACAATCAACTTTTCTTTCAACAAGAATGAGATTTTTTTATAATGTGTTTAGTCATGCATGTAGCTTTTTTTTGAACAAGGGGATATCTAATGCACCACAAAACCAGACTGTCCAAACAAAGTACTGCAGGTACTATTAAGTGTACACACAGAATATAACAAAAGCATTTTGAAAGGCTGCACAAGATTTAGGACATACTGGTGTAAGAAGCTGTTGTTCTTCCAAAATCAATGTCATGTTTGGATGTCTTTCCAATTTAAATAGATATTATTAAGATGAGTTACGTGAAGGTTTAGCTCTTGTTTGAATTCTCTCCCTAACACTAACTGTGGAGGAGATTTTTTTTTTCTTTTTATAGACACAGTACTATATGGATTTGTTAATCTAGCAGTATTCTTTACTTATGCCTGATTTACATTTCTTTTGTTGAGAAAACAGTGGAAAATACAAAGCTTATGTAAAAGGCAAAACCGAATCAGCAAATCCAGGTAACTTTGTTATGGCTTTGCTAGCAGAACATATACTCCCCAAAATGGGACCTTCTGGCCAGAAGGGATAGGGGAGTGGGAGAGGGAAAACCTGAGCAGTAACAAATGACACTGTAGCTATGGGTACATATATACAGCCTTCGCTCCCTCCTCTCTAGGTAAAGTTTTACAGTTGAGGTCCCTAACATGGCAGCTAGCATGGGGCAGCTGCAGGTTTTATTTTTATGCTATTTTGTTGGTTTGTTTGGTATCTGGGAGGTGAGAGTCAAAGGGATGTGTGTGTCTAGCATCCCTGTGGGGAACCACATGGATGGTTCCAGAAAGTTCCAGCCCTGGCTGCTCATGGGGTGCTCCCAGCATCCTTTCCCTGCGATTTTGACGGATTACTGTGTTCAACACCTATTGGCACCAGTGCTACCCTCCTTCCCCTTGGTATAAGAATATTAAATGCTTGATTTAATAAAAAAATAAATACTCCTTTAATCTCTGTCTAATATTAGTGAAACGCTGGAGAGTAACTATTTCTCATAGATGAAATACATGCTTATTATGCTCTGTTAGAGGGGTTGATATGTTCTTGTGTTTCGGGAGGAGGACGTTTCCTGCTGTGGTGACACTAACACGTGTGGTGCCATGTGTGCTAAGCCTCTTGGTGGTGGTACATCAAGGCAAACCCAAGGTGGCAACAAGGGGAGTCATCACACTGAAACCTGCAGCACAGATGACTGGCACCTGGCACAAGGGCAAATTTTGTAAAACACAGCTGGAGAAACTGTTCCTAGAAAGCAAATTTCAAGTTTCTTCTTGGGCCTAGACTGTGTGATGAATACTTGCAGCTCTGTACAATTTAACCTTCTGGGTTAAAAGCAAGTCTCTAAAAGCTGCTGGCAGAGCTGAGGTTAACTAATTGCAGAATTCAAATGAATAGCGTGAAAAACTGTCTTTGCCAAACTCCTCTCCTAACCACTTTCTCTACTGAGCACTGATCATTTAATCCTACTTTGGTCATCATGTTCAGCTTGGAGCCAGGAGAGCGCTTTTCTTTCTGCTTTTATTTACTGAGCCTACTTTGCTGCAGTTCATAAACAACCCATCCTTTTTATAGCAGAAGAAATGAGTTTCATCCATACAGGACATATATAAAAAGAGCAGAGTAGGGTCTTGGAAGCTTTGACCCTTCACTCTGCATCCAGATACTGTCCAGGGATCCTGAACCTGAGCCTGAATGTTTGGAAATTCCTGCAGAGCTCTGCTATATTCCCGAAGTAATTTATTTTAATATGATTTCTGGAGTTCTTCTGTTTTATTCTTTTATGTCTCTCTGTTTGACAGGGCTTCACCTTCATTATCTTGAAAGATCAGCACTAAAGTAGATATTTCCTCCCTGTTCCCTCTGTGAAAACCAAAACAAATAAATCACTTAGCTGCTTTGCCATCTCTTTAGTCTCCTCACTGTGTTGTTTTTAATCATTTTGACCTTGTAAACTTAGTAACTCTTATGAGGATCTCTGATATACTTAAGAAATTCCTGTGTATGAGCAATGCCTTTAAATATAGTTCTATTGCACATGGTCTTAAAAAAAAAATTAAAAGTATTTTCATGTCCTTTCGGTTATTTCAGATTAGTGATTTAATAATGTTTGTCAAGAATAGAATTGCAGCTTTTTGTCTGCATCTTAAGTGTTAACTCTGAATCTGAAAATAGCTTTACCACTTTGGTCAAGTACAGGTATTCATTAGGTAAAAATAGAAATGACAGATTACCAATGTTATATATCTGGCCTCAGTGTTTTTTCCGGTGAGTCTATTGCACAGATTTATTTCAGACTGATTTCCATATGTTCATTGTAGCAGTCTCGTGTGAGATCTATATTAGAGTCTCATTACCCTTATAGTTTATCCAAAGGATTTAATGTGTTGGATTTTTTGTCATTTTATGAATTCAAAATAAAACCGTATTTTTGTGTACATCTTTTATAACTTCCTGTCATAAAAAATATGTGTAAGTAAATGCCAATACAAAACTTTATATTTAAATGTGAGGGTAAAGCTGAATTTCATCCAGTTTACATCCCTCTAAATTTTGCAGGTTTCAACCTTTTTAGAAGTGATGTCTGAAGCATGTAGTTTCACACTTGGAAAATTTTAGTCTGAAAGTTTTCTAACTGAAGGCTACATTAATTTATAGCCTGAGAAAAGAAGCAGTCAAAATCTTTCCATTGAAAGGTGATTTTCCTAGAGTAAAATCAGATATGGCTGAAATATGTCTATTTCTGGCAGGGAGAAGAAAAAAAAAAGTTATTTGCGTAGTTTTTCGTGAAGCTTTCACATGGTTATAATGCAGGAGGCTTGAGTTCTCATTTTCCTTAGTGTTCTCCAATGGAGATATGTTTTTAGTTACAGGTCTTCCTCCCTTTGTCCTGTAGTACACAACTGTCTATTTGCAAACTTGTCTGACCTTGGTGCATCATTGGGAGCTCAGACTTCTAAGGGCAGTCCTTGGTACTTGGTAGTATGTGGTGATCTACTAGCATCACAAAAACACCCAGAGGAAGGGGGAGATACCAATGCCTTTCCATAATGAATATGCCGGTGTGCCTGCCTGTGACTGATGGAGCTTGCCATGTGCTTGAAGCACCTTAGCAGTGCCAGGACAGGAAAGAAGTGCAAGGTCTCATGTCTCTTGTCATTGCACTTTCATTAGTGGTAGATTACTGCTCACTTCAAAAGTGCCCTGGCTTCGTAATAGGTATTTCTTGGCAGTAGTCTCTGTTAAAAGTGAGGGGTGGTATTAAGAACCTCAGTGGGGTTTTCTGGTATTACCAATATATTTTCACGGCACTGGACTGCTGGTACCATCACATGCAAGTGGGTGCAGTTTCAAAATGCCTAACTAAACCATAAAAGTTTCCTGCAGCAGGAGTGAGCATATGGTTTGGCTAATAAAATAATGAGTAATTACCAATTAAGAGCACATTTTATGAAAGGTATTTTAAAAATGGGGAATAGGAAGGAAGCATCATTATAAGTTTTTAAAATAACCTGTTATTAAACATGGGGAGTAAATTGATTCCTATTCAGCTCAGTTAACTTTTTAACAACCTAGGCAATATTTAAAGTAATTATTTGGAGAAATTACTGCTATGCTAAAATGTTGTTAGTGCTTTATAATGTCAAAAATACCTGTTTTTTATTCAATATATGTTTAATTTATTCCAGGAAGCTGTCATTACGTGCAGAGTGCTTTTTTTTTCGCTTATATGATGGCAAGTAATAGACAGATAACACCCATAACAATTAAAAATACAAGGAAAATAGTGAAAAGGTTTCCTTTATTAATGTTCCTTATCAAACAATAATTAATTCTTTTATATTAATTTCCTGGTCTTGGGAGAATGTTAAAAATAATTATTAATAAAAAGCAAATGACAGTTCCACAACAACACAGCTGTTTTTGTTAAAGTGATTAAGATTGCATTCATGATCACACAGTTGATACAAATTTTGAGCAATAACTCAGGCAGTGTTTCTAATGGAGATATATTACAGCTGTTTTTACAAGTTTCGGAGCCGTACCACAGTGAATGGCAGAAGATGACGGTTGTTTTGTAGATTTCTTACAGAACTAGAGAGTAAGAGATAATGAAGGCAGGCCTACTTAGATATGAGAGAAAACCTAGTGATACTAAAAAAAAAAAAAAAAAAACAAAAAAAAAAATAATTTTCACCC
>NW_010584324.1:128781-170303 GCF_000705375.1 Tinamus guttatus | reverse complement strand
TCCTGAGGTCTTTTGCAATTTTCTTAATGTTATTTTGGAAAATACTCATGATTTTAACTAGGATTAGCCTCATGTAGAGCTCAGGCGCTGAGTCTGCATGCATATAAATTGTTAACAGTTACTGCGCATTTGGGCAAGCCTAGAATTAAACTTGTCCATAGTTCGTAGTAGGCTAATTTTGTTTGCATGAATGCCAGCTTGGCTTTGAAGAGGAAGCCTGAGCCATGCTTCGGTTTTTGGCCAGTGGTTGCCAGATTTGGGTTTGCAAGTGAAACTGCATTGGCTCAAGACTCAGCATTGTTCAGTGTGCTGAACACCCTTAAGTTTTTGTCTTGAGTCTCCATGGGAAACAGTAATTTGTGAGAATTTATTGTCAATGTAGCATACGAGCAGGTGCAAAGCTCACGGCAACCATTTTGTGAGTCAATATAAGTAATGGTCTAAGACAGACTGAAAGCAAGAGGAATCTCTGGGGAAGGACATGCAGCCCAACAAGAAGCCAAAGACAGGGCAGGAGGTAGCACGGCCCAGGCAAGCAGCTTGAAACAGGGGAATGTCTTCAGCAGCTACTGAAAAGGAAAAGATGGGTATTGAAGGAGAAAAAAGAAGATGAGACAAAGCTGCTGCAGGATCCTTCAAGCTGCTAGCAATAGTGTGATAGTTGAGATCATGCACCTTTTTCATGCCATAGCAAGCATTGTTATCTTTAAAAATACTTTGACTCACAGCAATCTTTTGGCAGGACAGAATTCTTCCTTTTAACCTTTATCAATAGGCAAGATCTCCATCCATGCCCCTGAAGGCTTTTGGGAGGGCGAATGATTCACTGTGCATGTGATGCACCATGTCTGATGAAAGCAAATCAAATAAAATATGACTAAAGTTAATAAACTGCTGCTTCGCCTGTTAGAAACATTGAAATTTCACCTGTTAGACACATTTGGATCTCCTGCTTTAAATAGAAAGCCATAGTTGCCTAGGGGGATTTTGGGATTTCTTTTTTTTCTTTTTTATTTTTTTCCATTTCTTTTGTAAAACAGAATTGCTGAAAACCTTCCATTGCTTGAGTTTCAGATCAATCTTTGTCTTCTTCATCCTTGCAAGAAAACCCCTGCAAATCTTGCATGGCATTGGATCTTCTAAAAGGCCAAACAATTTGAGTATTAAGAACATATGGCTTTTACAACTGCTTTTAAAGTGGAAAGTTATCTGCAGGGCAGGGTGTTGAGACCCTTCTCCCACGTCTTTTGAAATGCACAGTTATTTTCTGAAGTGCCCTATAGTGAGTACTATAATTCACTTAGAGCTCTGCTTTCTCTCTGTGTAGTGAAACATTGACTTCTGAGCAGTTCTCCCTCTGCTACTGTCTCTTGCTGTGACATTCACTGACAGATTAAACTCAGAAGTCAGCATTAGAAGACTGAAGAGTTACTGGTGGAAAAGGACCTGGAGGCCCTTTTAATCACAACAATTTTAGGCCTTGCACATGTTGAAAATTCTGAAGTGTATCTGATAAAATGGACACAAAAACTGAAAATCAACAAGGACATACTTTTTTTTTTGCCGTAGCTGTAAGGGGACCTTTTTCCAAAACTGAGGGACCTCTTTTCTTGAGGAGTGCACGGTAATCATTACTTTGTCCTTGCTCCCACAACTCTTTTTCTCCTTTCTATTCTTATCCCTTCTTTTCTTCATCTGTTTTCTTTTTTTTCACCTCCTTTGGAAGACTGCAATTTTCTCAGCAGCCAGGAAAAACAAACAATGCTTTAATAGTAAGATGACTTTTCTCAACAAGACCAGGTAGACACGGTGATGGCAAGCATCTACGAGCATTTGCTGTGAAACTCTCTCTGACAAGAGTCTGCATTACCTTTGTGAAAACATTGGTGCCAAATATCAGGCTATTACGATGGCCCTGTCATGAACGGTCTGATTTTGGCAGTTAAATCCTGATACTTGAGTGAGAGTATCACAAAACTGTGATCTGTTCTGCTGAAAGACTCTTTTTAAAGCAGTCTGTAATTGAGCAGTCAGACTTGTCAGGAATTTTTTTTCCAGTCTAACCTGACTTGTCTTCAGCCATGCAAACATTCAGATGCAAGAAAAAGATGTTGCTTGAATGTTTAATCAAAGAGCTAGATAGATTTATTCAGTTTCATTCATGCAATAGTCAATCTATCCAACGTGGAAATTATTACTCACCCATTACTTATTGGAATGAAAGTGCTATTTTCTTTACTCTATTGTCTGGGATAGCTTGTTTACTCTAGTAAGAAGGAAGTGAACCTCTCACCACCTTTCAAGTTCATTTATGAGGCTATTTTTCTCCATATGGTGTAGTTACTGAATACCTATCCTGGTATTTTATATTTCCAACTGGTGCTGAATCTAGCTGATAATTTTGTAATGTGTTGTGTAACCTGATTACTTTTTTATTGTAATGGTCTGGCGCTATGACAGGGACCAGACCATAACGTATAGAAGAGGTGGCATCCCAGTCTTGGGGAATGAGTAAAATAAATCTTCCCTTTTGTAAGAAAATGGAGAGTAGTTATATGAAACATCTTTATTTTCGAGGATTGCTTATGTCTTGGCATAGAATGATCAAATTAAACAATGCACAAGCAACCACGTAAACATCCCACTTTTTACTGTTCTGGGATATAGTCAACTGTGGACAACAAGGATGCTTTCCATGGTTAGGTGTGATTAGAGTACCCCTGAAACTCCAGTCCTGCTTGGAGGCTGGGGAAAGGCAGTGGACACCCGGAGCAGTGCCACAGATCATCTGCTCCAGCATTAAGAGCAAGAGGAAAAGGAATGATACTGATCTTTTAAGCCTGCAAGCAGCAATTGCCCCCTCCCGTAGAGTGCAGATAGCCATACAGATCTGGTTCTGGCTTATATGACCAGGATTTCTACTGAAAGATTTTTTTTTTCCCCAAGTGCAAATGGGTTGGGAGTCTTCCAGGTCTCACACAGAGGGTCAGAGATGCTCTTGTGTTTTGCTAGGATGCTTCATGCAAGGCCCTATGTATTGCCCATGTCTGGCTGTCAAACCTTGGAGCTGGCTGGCTCCTTTCCTGGCTGAGGATGTATATTGTGCTTTATGGTGCAGGCCAGTGCCCTGTTCCCTGTACCAGAGGCTGACAAATTCCGCCGTCATGCTGGCTGGTCAGGTCTCAGAGCCTCTGACCTGTCAGGAAGTGGTGGGAAAGGGCACAAGTGCAGGAAAGGGCAACATGTTCAACTAGCAACCAAAGATGTCTCGTCTATCTGAGCTCAGAGGTCTGCTGCTCAGCTGCATCCTAGGCCTAGGTGTCATCCTTGGGTTACTACTTTGTTTTTTGTCTGTGAATGAGAGAGAAAAGTGCCCTAGAAAATAATGAATGAACGTCATGCTAATGGCTCCTTTTTTTTTCCTTTTTTTTCCTTTTTTTTTTTTTTTTGCATATCAAATATTTACTTCGGCATTTTATATAAAAATCTGTTGGTGCCTCAGAGTTCTAATTAGCACGGGCTTTCTCCTTTTCCCTCTCTCATTATCTGGCTTGCTCAATTAAGTCTTAATCAGCTTATAAGCACTGTGGGGTAGGAACCATGTTATTTTATGAGTTGGCCCAATATTTAGCAGAACAGAATATCAACCTTTTTTGGCTTCTTGCATTGCTTTGTTTAAAGGTCATATAAAGTAAATAAATAACATATTTAACAAAATGTGTCCTTTGGATTAGATCTGTATGTCACAGGGGGCAAACTGGTTAGAAAAGTGGATGTGTAGGAATATCCCCAACATATATACAAATCTAACCTGCAATCACAAAAAGATGCCCCTTTGGCCTTTAGCTGCCCTCTGCTCCTCCCCCTGATTCAGAGGACTGAGGGTTATTGCATCGTATTGGAAGTTGCTAGGATAAGAGCATGACTAAGTCAGGGAAGGAGAAAAAAATTCGGAACTATTAACCAGATAATCTCCTTAGTAGAATTTCAGTTATTTTTATGGTGACATAAAAGAAATGGAATGTAATTAGCGATTCTCTGTGAAAATTTCAGTGTTACACTTGTCTCAGGTTTTCAGCTGCATGTCCTTGAAACCTGAAGAGTGTGTGCTAGCCTAGATAACAGTGCTGTAAATCTATGTTGACAGCTGCAAATTTAGGCTAATAAATGAATTACACAAGTAAGGAAAAAAAAAACCCACTCTCTCTTTAGAGGTTGTATAAACCACATACCTTATGTTATGAAGAAGACTGATCAGACGCTGGCTGATTTCCCCTGTCATCCTTGGTATATATTGAGCTATGTGGCTGATGAAGTTGTAACTATTCAGGTTTCTCTCTCCTTCATTTCTCATTTTATTAGATTTAGCCTGTTTGCTATACAGGATCATTCCATCAGCTCAGAGGCTCTCAAGCTGAAGCAGCAGCTACCTTCCCTTTCCATCTGTGGTCCTTAGAGGCAGACAGTAAAATTCCCTGAGAACCTTGCAAGCTTTTACTTTTGGCCAGCAACAGCAGTCTTGGCACAGCTCTAGCAATAAATCTGTTTCTCCGTGCCCCTTCCATCGTCCAGCTAAGCGGAGCACTGGTGGCAGGTAGGGAAGGGTGTTGTGTAACATGGGGAAGAAGGCGGCTGTGCACCGGCAGCAGCCATAAGTCACCTTAAGAGGAAGTTGTATTTAAGAAGGGCTTGAGGCACAAAACAAAAGAGCAGCCCAAGAGCAGCAGAGGGCACTGGTGATTTAAAATCATCCTGCTAAATCCGTGAGGCTGCTGAATGCCCTGCAGAGTTTCTTTTCTGTACAGCTGTACAGCCCTGAGTCTCACCTGAAATCTCATCCACTAATGCAAATATATGTATAATGGACTTACTTAATTTTTCTCTTATTTTCCCTAGTGAAAACTCAGAGCAACTCCAACGAGGGCAAGACATTAGAGAGCAGAAAGCAAGAGAGTTTTCAAATGCACTGTCTGTAAAAAAAGGACAGGGGATGAACAGCAGTCTTTTATGTTTGTTTAGAGACGCTTAAAAGGTTCACAAAATAGATTAAGGAAACTAGCCAAGAATATTATATGCTGCAATCAAAGTGTTTTTTTTTTTTCTTTTTTTTCCTTTTTTTTTAAAGCATAACATATCTTAAGATGTGTTTAAGGGGAAAAATGGCAGATTGTAACACTTTCCACATTCCCATAACTAGTATAACCTGATTTGTCTGTATTTATACTGGTCTGTAGTAACTGATGATATATTGGTGTTTTAAAAGTGACGTCTATAACTCATTTTATGTGATTTATAACAAAATATATACAAATTTTTTAAACATTTTGAAACTCTTATCTTTGGTTCAGTGTTGCACTTACACTGGCCTTTCTGACATGTCTCTCTTCACCATTTTGACAGCATAATTAAGGAGGGATAGCCAGAACAGCACGTTTCTACCTGTAGTTACTAAGTTACCAGTATGAACACCTCCCTTTCTCCCCCTTTTTTTCTGTCAGGATTCCTGGTATGCCCTAGAGTTCTGTTTAAGTCAGTGTTTGAGACGGGGCTAGACGTCGATACATGATTATCTACGACGTGTTTGAGATTGTAGGCAACTGAGGACATGGCCACGGCCGCTGATTTCAGTAATGCCATGTCAAAACTCGCTGTCAAGGTGAAGATCTCTGTACTGCTTGCCTGGCATTGAACACTTCCAAAATGCTGGCAGCTTCAGGGAAAGCTTTATTTTTAATTGCCTTCTGCCCAGCGAAGGCATTAGTCTGCTTCTGGCAGATTTACACTCCAGATGTCCAGATCTCTCATGGCTTTCAAAACAGGGGCCTGGCCGTTTTAAACCTCTATTAGCGAGTTGTGCTGCCGGCTCCCCAGGGTGAGAGTTTGCTACCGAGCCGGTCTGCAGCTGGGCTGGAGTTGTCCTCTGGATTATTTACCTGCAACTTCTGAACAGAAGAAAATGCAGGTCTCTGGGAAGGTGCTTGGTGGGAGCATCCCCAGGTCAGCAGTTCGAAGCACCATATGCTGTTTGCTGCTGTTCCATCTCAGGAAAAAAAGTAGACACAAAAAGGAAACTTCAAAGTATCTCGCTTCCTCCCTTCCTAATGCAAATTATTCATTAGATCAGTAGAAAGGCTGTCTCAGAAAATTGGCCTTTCTTAGTTTTCAACATTACTAAAAGATCTGGCAACTTAGTTAGATTTAAATCATCTCAGCTGTTCATGCTTCGTACAGCATCTGTTAGTAATGCTCTTTGCTGGTGACAGCAATCTAAGAATGTGGAAAAATTTCAACAGTACCTGTGTCCAATGACTATGCTCTGCAGTTCTAGAAGTCTGAGGATCCCTTATGTTTTGTTTAGATAATCCAGAGGATTAACTATGGAACTTCTGCATGCAGAACATTGATTTTAGGCCTATTTCTTGTTATAATGTAGGAGTAATGCTGTTAATAAAGATGATTGACTATAAAATAAGCAAATGGACCTGCCATCATGCCGGACACTTTCAGTGTCATGTGAGATTATTTTTTGTTTGTTTTTAAAAAGATCTCTTTGTTTCATAATGGATAAACAATAAGATAATCAAGGAAAAAAAGGGATCTACCCTGAGGGATGATACATTTTTGAGAGTTGTATCCTTTAGATGGGAGATGTGGAAAGGCCAATTATTTTGTAGAATCTTCTGAAAATCTTGTAGAATAATAGAAGTGGAAAGGAACCAACAGAAGAAAAATGAAAAATGATGAGAAGATTCACCTTTTGATTAGTGTGAAGACTGTCTGCATTAATATGTTTTGCAGAACAAGTGATACTTCCGTAGTATAGACTGTCTTAAAAATAATATAAAAGCAAAAAAAAAATTCCCTAGTGGATTATGTGGGTTAATTTATTTCTTTTCTGGTTAAAATATGTTCATAAGCAGATCAAAAAATTCTCAGGTATATTTGCAGTTCATTGGAGTCATTGAATAATTCCTACTTTATATCTTGTTTTTGGACTGTTTATTTTAAGTGTTCAGATTTGCATATAGACCACAGTGTGTTTTCAATCCCCATTTATATCAGTATAGTCAAAATAAGTATTCTGTAAACAGTGTCATTTATAAGAAAATGATCAAGAGAGAAGATCATAATAATAAAAAGCCTCATATCTAATGAGGTGCAAATAATTTGACGATAACTTTTTTTTTTTTTTTACCATACTGTTTCTAAAACATCGTTCTCTCACAACTCTGCTTTTTTATGAGCTATTATTGGTTTCTTGCTTGTTTTAAAGCTTGCTGTTACCAGTTTTTGACACCAGTGTCTGTAGCATAGCATCTGCCTCTGAGAAATACTCCAGCCCTTTGGAGTTCCAAATGTCTTGTGGGCTGGACGGGTAATTTAAAGTGTTTTTGATTCCAGAAGAAGTCAGAGTTATACATTCTAGGGTATCTACAATAAAGTCTATTGGCTTTTGAATTTAGCAATTAGATAATATGGAAGCTTGCAAGTTTGCTAAATACTGATGGATTTTTGTGAGTTGCATGTGGCCTAATATGACCTGTATATACTTGGATAGATATTCTTGTATATATTTGGATCTTCTCTCACCCATTAGTAGATAACTGACTTGCTTCCAACTTGCTTCCAATGACTCTGCATTTGTTACCATTTAATAAACATTTAGATTTTTTTTTTTTGCAGAATGACCTGCATCCTCTTAAACTCTGTGGAACTCCTTTTCCATGATGCCTACAAAATCCTGTGCAATTGTTTGTTAGTATGATGTGAGAATTTTAGAAATTAAGCCTCTGTCTTCATTGGTTTTATCTTGCTTTAAACTTCCATTTTAATCTCGTTGAAGTCAGGGATCATTTTCTGCCTTTGCATAACATGAAACAGTCCATAATTAGGGCTTCTCGATGGGATAATAGCGTAAGTAATTTACCCATGCTGTATCTCACATTAAAAACATTTAAGACATCGCTAAAGATACTGAGATAAAGATACGGAGATAAGAGGTCTATTGAAATAAGCCTTTTCATATACTGTATTTGCTGAAGTTTTGATTAAACAGCATAATGAAAAGACCTTGGGAAATCTGAACTCTGTAAGCTGTTTCACTCTAAATTAAGGGTTTTTTTTGGTTTTGTTTTTTAGCACTAATAATTATTTTAATTTATATATTCTTTTGAAAGGCATTTAATACAACAAAAATGACTGTAGTGTCAGAGTGATATACTACATAGGGGTCTAGGGGAAAAATGACAGCAAAAATGACAAAAAAAAGAAAAAAACTAAATAAAAGGGCACAAAACACCCAAGTCCTTAATTGCCTTCTCTATTCAAGTAGAAACTGAACTAGGCAACTATTAACAACTATTTGTATGTTGATGGAACACAAATAAGTGACTTCGAAGGAGCCATCAAGATTCCTAATGGTTGATATTTTTATGTTTGTATTTGTCTGCCATCTTATTTGTGAAATGCTTTTATGGAAAGTGTAATAAATGGGTTAATTATCAGATGTGGTTTTCCACTAGGAATCTTCTAATGTGATCCTTCTGTTTCTTCAGTAGACATATGAATGTCAATAACTCTTAGACAAGTATTGTTTAAATAATAGTATCTTCTTTTATATTCTTGCAGAGTATTTGAAATATGAAAGCATATTTCAATCTCTATGTAGTATAAAAATTAATCTTCAGAAGTTTTGCTTTCCTTTACATGTCATGGTGAATAACTCATAAATCCATCAAGATGAATTAATAAAACTTTTCTATAACTTAAGCAAGGAAAGATTTTCTGGTGATTAATACTCTTTTCAACTGAGGAACTGAGGAATAATAATATTATGTTTTTTGATTTTAGAAGGATAAGAAACTGGCTGCAGTTCTGAACGTATATCCTACATATAGAGAGTTAAGGAGCAATATTAGCATCTGGTTAAAAGCCTTTTTTTTTTCCTTCTCTCCATGGCTTATGGTAGTTTTTAATGTAGTTATTGGACTATGGAAGAGTTTATACGCTAAGACTCTATATGTATTAAAAATATTTTCTGATGTCTAAATTGTTTAGAATTTTTCCTTAAGCTAAAGTATTTAACATTTCCTTTTATCTCCCTTTAATCTGCTGCTTGTTTTACATTTAGTTTGCATATTAAAATGGTACTTTTTAAAAAAAAACATTTTTACTTTATGTAAAATCCATTTGTATACATTTTGTGCCACCACTTTGATGTCATGAAAGACTAGTGTCTTTTCCTTCTTACATTTTGCAAAGAATTATGACACTGCTGTTGGCAGAATGTACAATCTATAGAGGGATTTTGCTTTTAAAGGCCCTTTATAACATATTCTTTATAACATATAGATATAAGTCAATAGAATTAAGACACGATAAATGCTCCTGAACTTATAGATAACTGTAGCTTAGCATGTATGAGTGTATGAGAAGGGAGAAAAGAAGTTGTGCGACATATCTCTCTGCCAATTGATGGTGTATCACTAGATCTATGAAGGCATGAGAAACAAATTTTCAAAATCTAGAAAGCTCCATCAATTATAGGTCTGGAATAATTAATGTTGACATATATAGTTGTATTTTAGCACCCCTCTGCAGGGAGAAGAGACAAGAAGTGCCTTATAAGAGAGAGGAACAATTGTCATCTGCAAAACAACAGGAGTGAATCGATCTAAGCTGAATAAGTTGTGAAAGTTAACTTAAAGATGTGCAGTTGTTATTTAGTTTTACAAAAGGGAAAAATCACTTTGACGTTAATAGGTATTTTGCTTTTATAAAGACTAAATGGAAATAGCAATAATAAGGAAACCACATGGATTTTACTGTGTCTTTGAGCCGCCAGCGTTACCTGGTGAATGATCTGGCACATGTGATGTTTGGTGCACTGAGAGATGTATGAATAGGAAATACTGAGCGCTGCTGTGTAAGGTCCAGGTAAGCTGTGCCTGCACAATTCTGCTAGCTCAAGATGACGAATTTTTGCTCAAAGGAGTTCACAGAGAAGCTGTTAGAATGACTCAACTGTGTCCATAGGAGAAGAGTAGAAGACCTTGGCCCAGTAAAAAAGATCAAGGAAAGTGCTGTGTAAACCACAGGTAGGATGTGAATTTCAGGAAAGAAGCAGCAACTTAAACTGGTAGAAAAATAAAGCCTAGTCATAAAGTGCATTCAGTAGGAGGTAGAACGTTTTCACTCCTCAGTCCCAGAACAGATTAATGGTAGAAATAGTAACATGAAAGTAATATTTAGGTAATGCTAATCAGTGTGTGAAAGTGATTATATGGGTTACATTTGCTTTTGATAGCTTCTGTTGACCTTGAGCGTTTCCCTTATGTCCTGTTCTAAAATGCCTGACCCCTCTGTTCATAGGGGAGAACAATTACACCTCTGGGGACAAAGCAGGGGAAATTTTCTAGTCTTTATTTCCTGAAGACAGAGGCAGAGTATCTATGTTGTGCTTGCTCTTTGGAAGAACAAGAGACACTCACAGTGATAAGCATACTTTTCATGTAGTTACTGATTTAACTTGTTTTGGGTGCTGGGGTGTTCTTCCCTTCTCCCAGACATCCAGAGGGACTGGAAGCAGTGATTCAGGGAAGGAGCAATTTTTCATGAATTTGGTGCTTGGGAATGAGGAAAGGTGGATGGAAGAGGGGGAACAGGAGGGCCTATCCAAGAAGTTTGTTTTGAGGAAATGAATTTGAATCAGAGAGGTTCTTCATATTAGGGTCAGGTGATTCTGGCAGGCACACCGTGTGCTGGATGCTGTCTGGAAACATTCCCTGGGTTTGTGTTAGCAAGGTTGTGACATGTTTGTTTTGAATAAAGTTTGGCACAAACAGATTTACCAAGCTCTTGGAACAAAAATGACTGCTTCAGGAGGCAGGAAACACTTCCCTTGTGGACAAAACTAAAGCAATTGCTTTGGAATGGTATTTGTTTCCTAGTTTCCTTCTAAATCACTGAATACCAAATACTGGCAGTTGCTGGAGGCAAGACATTGGACTTGATATATAAATAGTGTGATTTAGTACAGGAAATCCTATTAGTCAATTTAACTTTGTGTTGAACTACTACAAAAACATGTAAGGACGGGATATTTAATAGAAAAACTAGAAGGAAGTGTATGCTGTAGTGTTTTCTGTATAATAAGTAGAAAATGAAATACTGCATAATGACCTAGATTTATGCATTGCCAATCTAGAATTAGTTTGATGAAATATAAATAATTATGATACACTCTCTGTTATCACACAAAAAGTCCTTAGTGGCTCTGCAAGATTGTTTTTAGGGCATTAAAACAGCAAAATACCCTTTGGTGCAGTCATTCAATGGTGCTTACCTTGATCTAAGGTTACATAGTCCTGTGGGTGACTTGGATTACTGGTGCCTTCTTGTCATCTAAGTGCCATTAGGTAGTGGGTGTTTGTAGCCTGTATAGGGCATAGGGCTTTTTAAAGCTCCATTATGCACTGGTTACTGCTGTGCAAAGTGTGCTCTTAAATATTATCTTGTACACTAATTACACCGAATGAGCCAGGGTAACACATTCGTGTTATTCAAGTTAATGACCCATTACATTAGTAGTGATAGTGAAGGAAATCTGCAGGCAAATTTCCTGTTTTAATTGGAAGGAGGTTAGTGCTACTGCACTGCAACTGGTGATAGCTACTAGGTCTTGGCAGGCAGAAACCATCTCTGTTTAATGTATAAATAAACCTTTTTCATATGTGTATTGCATTTTTAAAGCTTGCTTAAATTTGGTACTCCAAATGCAATTTCTGGTTTGCCCAACCCCGCAAGGGAGCAGAGCACCAAGGTAGGACAGCACCTCATCTGCTTCCAGTAACTCACGGGTGGCTGCTTTACATTGGCAAGTTGTGGGTTAAAATGAATATACAAGATGTGGCAGCTCCTGTTGCCTGACCCCTACACAGCACAGGCTGATGATTCTTTGTGTTGGGGCGGTTTCTGCTGCTTTGTGGCATCCCCTCCTACTTTCACCACTCTGTTGCAAGCCTTGCACACCTAACTCAGCTTTACCCTGTTCTTTCTTATAAAACACCGAGTCGCTTGAGTGAGCTGCAAAAGGAGAGGCTGCAGAGGGATGAATGGCAGTCATGTTTCTGTGTTCCCAGTGCTTTAGGTATCCTGTGAAAGGAGCTCTCAAGAAGCACATTGTGCAGTCTTGGCATAATGTGCAGATTTATGCCCTCCTGTGAACACTATGTTTTGTAGTAGCCCCATGGCAGCTTGTTAAAGGCGTTCCTTTAGGGTTTCTGTTTGATTCGATGCCAGCTGCATCACTGGAGGTACTGCAGCTCATCACTTTTTTGCTTACGGGCTCAGGTGGGGTCATTTGCCTAAAGATTTAGATAGATTGAGGTGCATGAATCACGGAATCACAGAATGGTTGAGGTTGAAAGAGAACTCTAGAGAACTCTAGTGCCAACCCCCTGTGTGAGAAAGGTCACCTAGCATTTCACAGGATCACATGAAGGGGAACAAAAGTTTCACTGATTTTTTTAGGACTCCTCTATTTTTCTGCTGCTGGTGTGCTTGTTGATAGGCTTTGTACGTTATCTGATATGTGATAGGATCCCAGGATGGTTAGATTGGATATTCAAAATGGTGGCTACTAATGTATGATGAAAGTTGTATTTTTATTACATAATATTTTCAGTATTTTGCATTTTTTTGTAATTCTATAATGGATTACACTTCTAAATTTCATTTTTCTTTTGTTCAATTCAAGCAACTTGCAAACAGAACATCTCCAGAAGTTTATAATCAAATTCTTATTTCATGCAAGGAATGGAGTTAGTAAACCAGGACAGTTAAATTATAATCTCATTGTGCAGCATAAGCTCTGCTAAATCAAGCTATGCATATTTGGAATAGCTTATCTCTTTTCCATTATTGTATTCCTAGCTTTCTGTAAAAAAAAAAAAAAAAAAAAATTGGAACACCATAAATAGGTCAGGTTATATAATAAATGTGAAGAAAAATAGTTTATTCTTGAATTTTACTTTTCCAGCAATTGTCAAAGTGATGAGTAGAAGTTTTATGGCATATCCCTCTAATCCACTGCTATACTGACATACTTTCTTACATAGTAACTCTTGTAATTGGAGCTGTGCTTAATTAAAAGGCAGCTATACTCTCTGTAGGTTATCACACAGTCCCATTAAATGATTACTTATCAGCCCTCCTTGGATGGCACATCTCAGACCACTACCTACTGCTTGTATTAGTGCAAGACATTATCTAGAAATCCTTGATACAGATTTCAAAAAATGCACTGAGTGATACCTTAAAGGTATCATGAGATCTCCTTCCATTTGGTGTTACGGCATCTATAGGGGTAATTGTCTACCCTAGTCTACCCTGCAGTCTATGCACTAGCCTGTATAGGAGAAGGAGTCTCTCCCCTCTTTCATTTTAAATTGCCCAGATGGGAGTTGCTGGAAAAAATAGTGAGGGAATATGAATATTGCCTCAGAATGTCTGGCATTTTTTAGGTTCTTCAGACAGCACGCGCCTGACAGAAGAAATGAAGGGTAAGGATGTTATCCAAACAGTTACACTGGCAATGGAAATGTTGTATTTTTTTCCTTGAGAGGAAGTTATAGAAAGCATGGAAAGGAACAAATAAAGGACTTACTTAGGACTTCTGTTCTCATGGCACATGTCAGGAAAAGGGGGAGCTATTTGATTCCATTTAAAGAAAATATGGGAGGCTTTATACTGATAGACACGATTTTCATTTTATAGAATGTGTATTTAAGATGTCAAGTGGCATAGTGGCATTGCACCTAATGAGATGTAAAGTGATATATGTAATAAGAAAATCCAGAAATAAAATACAGTATTTTTAAAGGAAAATGTTATGGTTTCATCATATGTCAGTCAGAGATCAAATTAGTAGTATGCTCACTAGCATGCAGTGTTGACACGTTGCATCCTTTTTGGGATTCTTATATGCTCCTGTAAAATACCTGAGATTAGCACTTGGAGTTGGTGGACATCTGATTTGATGGCATTTCCTCTATTTGGAGGACTTTGTGTTGTATCCTGAAAACTACTTACCATGGCAACTGTTTACATTAATTTGAAGTTGTCTTTCAAACTATCTTTTTCATGATTTGGACTGCCCTTTTTCCTTGCTTGCCAACTGCTCTATCTCTGTAGAAAACCTTCTCAGAGATTATTTGCAATCACTTTAGCAGCTATATACTCTGATGACGCTCAGATCTGTAATCTGTAACAGAGAGTTCTGTTTTCTCATCTTTCTTTCTCCCTCTCCATAGTTTCTCCTTTTCATTATGATTTTCCCAGGTATTTCAGTTTAGTGTCATAATCTTCTGTACTTAAAGAAATGACACCAGTTGTCTCCCAAGGCTTTTACATTAGTTAAAAGCCGTTCTTTTTTTCCTACTGCTCTGTACGAAGTCAAATCACTGTCTTCAGAAGCTGTTGTCAAAAATCAAAAACTTCCTTGCAAGAGCCATGTGCTGAAAGATAATTGGCTCTGTGTCCACTCATATTCAAGCAGAAAATCAAAGAAAAAAATCTAATTGTGCTCATACATAGCATTTCGCTAAAGGTCTGTGTCTAATTACAGTGGTGAACACACAGCAGGGACACTAGCAAGAGGAGATATCTTTATACACTTCATCTTTGAAGAGGCCTTTTGACACCAAATATGATTCATGGTATGAAAACAGTCTGCTGACAAGTTATACCCCCATAAACGTGTCACTGTTGAGTAGGCTGCATATGAAGCATTTGTCATAACATACATATTCTGCCTAATTATTAATAGAAAGTGTATTTTCTCTCAGTTGTTTTCCCATACTAATTAACATTTCTCTATGTTTTAAGATTTTGCTTGGCAGTAAGAAATTGAAGCAAGTATGCAGTTCATATACTCGATATGTGGCTTCACATGTTCTATTCCAAGTTGAACCATCCAGTTGAACCATCCAGTTAGTGCAAATGATGTGGGGCTTCTATATTGTGCTCCCCAAATTAGCCACAGATTATCGCTCCTCCCTTTTACATATTTGTTATGAGATTCCGTGACTGTGGAACAAATGTGTTGCTATAAGTTAGAGGTGGTGGCAAATATTCTTCTTATTCTGGAAAGTGTAAATCAGAACAGTTGCATGGAATGTATAACCTCAAAATATTCTATATAGCAGGCATTATAGAAATCTTAATTCCCTTAAAATGCCTTGAAATCAAACTTTGACCCATTATCCTTGGTCACCATCCTGCGACTAACAAAAGGCCAGTCTGAGTAATAGCTAATAAGCTGCAAATATGTTAGCAGCTACGTTTTTCATAACAAGATTTTTTTACTGGCCGTTCTCCATTACAAACATTTTGAATATAGCCTCAAGCTCTCATGAAATAGACTCTGATGGTATTCTAGGCATTTGGGATCTAGATGCAAGAGATCTTTGAATTCATAAAATTGTCGGCCACTCCTCAAATGCTAAAATTGTGGAAGAACACATGTTCCATTTCCGCTCTCTCTAGATATTTCCATTACATCTGTTGAGACAGGGAAATAACGGACAATTTAGGTAAGACCCTTCTGGAAAGTTTGAGTATTTAAACAAGATGGTCAGAAAATCTGAAGATACTAATCAAAAACAATTGAGATTCAATTTATGCAATTATCACTGAAATCTATTAATCTAGCCAAATGTTTAAATGGATAGATCTCTATATGTTCAATATTAAGAAAGGCATTTGCAGATCTTCTGCCTGTAGAACAACACAAGCATTTAATCCTCTTGGAAAGGAGATTTTCATCACCCTTTCTAAACTATAGGTATCATAGAGCTTCTCACTTCTTTCTACAATGTGGTACCTTTGTGGAAAGGGACTTGAAATATCCTGAGGTTTAATTTGCAGATCGAAATAAATGCAAGTATGTAGTGTAAACACTGACTTTTAGTGAAGAGGAAAGGGAAATTTTTTGTTTGGATGCTGTGCCGATGGTCACGAGCTGAAGTGGTGGTTGCTATCCCATTCGGTTTGTAGCCTTCCCTGTTCATCTCAGGGATGTGCAGTGATTTTAACTTTTCTCATCAAGTATGTATTCAAGAGATTATGATATACATAGATGTAAAGTTTCCTTACAGAAAAGCAATTAGATATAACTTCAAATTCATGTATATATTTCAGCTTATGATTTTTAAATCCATGTATGCTTTTGAGACTCTTGTCTAATGATTTAAGTTATTCTAATTTTACCTCTGTCTAATTGCTTATAAAGAGGACAAATAAAAACCTATATACCATTAAAGACCATGAAATGTGGTAGAAATTAGATTATTTATGTTTTTGGCAGCATTGGAGCCAGTCTTTCTTTGGCAGATTCACTTGTTTTTTAGTTTTGGCAGACTTTACTGCGAGCCTAGACTCAAAACGCAATATATCCAAGTCCTATAAAATTGTAAAATGTTGCATAGTAAAGTAGACAGAACTGGTGTCTTCTGTGGAAAGATACTAGAAAAGAAAGTAAGTTCTTTACGTGCTAAGCTTAATTGCTTTTACCATCTGCAATGAATGTGCTAGTGTTTCACCAGTTTTAAAATGAAGTGTTTTCCATGTGGAGCTTTACTATGTACTTAATAAAGTAGGACAGATACCAATGACAATACCACTGGAAAAAATCGTCTAGATATGCCTAACTTCATCATGATATGGTGTGTAGCTAGTAGATACGAATTACAGGAATGGTGTTCCCAGAGAAACTTCTCCTGGTGCAAGCAGTAAAAATAACTAAGCTTGGTATCCAGTTGGGAATGCCAAATAGCCAAAAAACAAACCAATCCGCCTTACCAAGCACAATATTGCACTGAAAGCATTAAGTCCCCTAGTTAATAAGCACAAAAGGAAGATATCAAAAGAGTGTAAGAGAACATCAAATCTCATCAAATGCTCCTTGTTTTTCATTTCTAAGCAGCCATGCTGAAGAGCAGGTGCTAGTGCTCAGGAAATCTCTGCAGTAGTAAGGCTGGCCCTAGCCTGTGGGACGAGCAAATGATCTTTGTCATCCTGACATTTGAAACCCCTGAATGCACCCGTTGTCCCATTGCATCCTTTTCACAGGGCAGAAAATCAGGTTATGTGTCATGTCCAGAGAGCTCAATGAGGAGATGTGCTTAAGTGGCAACTGTTTTAGTAACTGGATAAAATGGTCTACCATGACCAGTCAACAAGACAGAAACTAGAATATTTGCATCATTGTAATTTACTTGTGCTATTTCTCAAAACTGAACTGTGCTCATCTGTTAGATGATCACCTAAGCTTATTTTTTAGTTAAAAAACAAACACTGTGGATAATGTCAGCTTACTAATGGGTCCAAAGATAGAATTTCTTTTGCCTATTCTGACAGCCTTGAATCTTTCACACAAATCCATGGCTTGCCCGGCTATGCCTGGAGGCTGATATGCTACTTTGGGCTTTTTCAATGCTGTTGATGGGTGCTGTGCCGCCAACACAATAGTCTGTTTCTGTAGATAAATCATGCACAAATAAAAGAGCATATGTCAAATCTTAGTCCTGTTTCATTGTGAAGGAACCCATATAGATAAAAAAAGACCCTCCTTTGCCTCCTATACTGAATCTTCAGATCTGGTCCGAACCAGTTAAATATTTTCATTTCGATAGTACTCCCAGGTAGAGAGCCAGCCATCTCCCCATTTGTTTAATCGTGAGCTGTATCAAGCTTCCTTGAGGAGAGGCACTGGAGTAAACGACCCCTCTGGCATCCGCAGCAGTTGGTGCTTGAGGCTGGTTAAGTATTTAAAGCACTTGGGGCCTGCTGATGTTGGCTGCAGTATGCCTGGCCCTGCACAGGACCTGCTGCCTGGTCCCTGTACTTTGCAGGGAATGCGTGGAGACCTACCAGCTGGCTCCTGAAAAATCTGGACCCAGTGCAGGCCTAACAGTGCCCTTGGAGAGCCATCTGAACCAGCTGCCCCCCTGCAAAAGATAACATAGCAGGCAGCACTCTGCTGAGCTGCCCAACTAAAACTGGGCTTAATTGAGAAGATTAAATTTGGAAAGGTTTTTAGTGGTGTTCATAAGTATTAATCTTTTATATCTAAGACAAAGCAGCACAAGTGAGTGGCAGTTAATAATGCATAAGAAAACCTAATAATTCCATTGCTGCTGCTGGCATGAAACCCAGCACTTGGTTTGAAGACCTGACCCAGATATGAGGGTGGACTTGGCTAGCACCCCCAGGCCATTGACCTGCTGCAAGCCACTCAGGCCTTGTGGCTTTGGCTGTTTGTGTTTTCCTGCCATCCAGATCCCAGAGGGCTGCAGTTTTATAGCTTTGATGCTCTGGAAGTCTGTGCTCAAATTCAGACATCAAGTCTGCTTGAGAAGCAGACGGTGTTAAGAAATGATAAAATGTCTTGAACAATGTATTTTGAAGGAACAAGTGCAGTTGCAACAGTTGTAATGCTCTTTAGGTGTGTGTTTAGTTGTATCGTGACAAAATTGGAATGTTTTGATGAGAAGAAACCTTTATACCTGTTAGGATTTAATAAGCAATTAAACATTCAGTGAAATCCTTTAAATGCAGTGAAAGCATGCAAGCATTCTCAGAAGATAATTGGCAAAACATATATTCACTGATAGCATATTTAAAATTTTATATTGCTGTTCAGAATACATGAATGTCTATTTAGAAATGCTCCTGTGTGGTGAAGCTGACAACATATAAAGACATTATTGTCAGGATGCCAAAGTTTTGATTTAAGACTAAACCAAAATGTTTTCTGTTGCTTTTCTTCTATAGTTTTCACATATAAAAGATATATAAGATACCTAGTAGTGTTGCTGTGCAGCAGAGATAACAACATTGACTTATACCCATGCTGAATATTGAAAAAAAGGTATAAAAACAATTCCAACAAAACCAAAAACAAACTGAACAACCCAAAATTTTAGGAAGGAGAGTGAATGTGTAAGAACTTGATCTGAAGCCAACTCTTGTTTTTCTATTACTTCCACTGAGTTTTAGTCTAACTGAGGCAGTGAGGTAAAGGCAATGTAAAAGTTCTGATTCCTTCTCTTGCCTGTTAAAATCTGCGTTTCATAGACATTCTCTCTTTTCCAAACACTGGACAGATCTTTGTGCTTTTTTTCAAGTTACATTTTTGCATGTCAACTATAAAAATTATAAAATTTTCAGCTTCTGCATGTTTGCAGTGGGTGACCTAGTTCATTGCAGAAATAGGTTAAAATTAGCCTTCATAAAAATCTATTTTCATCTCATGGAATATCTTTTAGCCCATGTCTTATTGTATTTCATAATATGTCTATCTTTTCCTGCTTAAAAAGCTGGCTTTGTTTTGCTAAGCTTTGATCAAGACACGCTCATTCAGACCATGACATCCTTAATTACATCCAGAGATATGGTAAAAAGGCGGCTTTATCCTGCCTGATGTACTTAGTATCTTAAAGTATATCATTGATCCAGATTTTCAAATATTATGTATTCTTTTGTTTGGGGAAAGATGATTGTTCAGCTGATGAGAAATGAAGTTTTGACTTTTTTTCTTCTTAGCACTTTGGTATTTTAACACTCTAAAATAAGGAGAACAGTGTGGTATGTTCACCCTTTATGGTTAAAAATTACACATACACTGTAGGAAGTCTCAGCTCACAATTCCTCTCTAGCCCATGTGACTTTTTATGACATGCAGCTTGATAAGTTTGTGTTGATCATATTCTAGGTTAGTTTTACTGACTATATTCTGCCATTGTTATGGCTAAGACTTCCCACCTTCAGGGTTTATAATAATGACACATTGCATTCTTTATGCTATTTTTAGGAAAGCTGTAACTGCATGGGGAAAGAATATGTGAAAATGTGGTTGCTGCAGAGCTTCTTGGGGCCATATCAGAAATCATAATAATTGTTGCTTTTTAATAGTTCAGATTTCATTACAGGTATAACTCTGTCTGCGGGGTTCACTGATATGCATGAAATGGAAAATAGAAGGCTTATGGTAGTGGTGTTTGCACATTTGCTATAAAAGTGTTGTTGCTTTAGATTCCAGTCCAAATGTGTGAAAGTTCATTGAAAACAGCACATCTGATTTTTCTGCAGTATACCTGCCATCTGATCAAACATTACCATTCCTTTAATCTCTCTCTCTAAGTGATCCTAAAGCCTTCATGCAAGAAAATGCCTTATTTTGCTCAGACATGCACTGGAATAAAGGGGTTCAAGCTGTCTTTTTTTTGTCCTAACCAGCCTGCACAGTTTCTAGACCAAAATTTTCCACAAAGAATCTCAATTCTGCCTTTTACACCCACTTAACACACAGCCGAACTGTCAGATTGTGCCAAGTCTATCATGGAAGGTGTAAAGAGCAATTTGCTTTCCTCCGAGGCATCAGAAACTAAATGCAGACACTTAAAGCTTACTGCATACTTGCAAAATAAGCAAAAGACATACTTAAAATTGATGAGCTATTTTCTTCTATCCTTCTGTTTGGGCAGGATTGTTCAGTACTTGCAGTATGAAGGCCTTGCTCACTCACCTCACTCCAAGACTTATTTGCTTGATATCCTTATTACTTTGTTTATGCTGCAGTAATCCCCAGAGGCCTCGGCAATATTCAGAACTTATTTTCCTAGGCATCGTACAAATAAATAAGGAAGTGACTTTGCTCAAAGGAATGTGCAGTTTGCACCAAGTACAGGGTCTAAATTTAATTTTCCTCATCATGTAGATAACTGTGGGCACTTATTGTAGCCCGTACAGCAAAGAGAAAGCTTGTGATAAATTTTAGGCTCAGCTGATAACTATGTTAAAGGATATGACAAGTGATTTTGAGAATCACATTTCCTCTCTGGTTTAATAAGTGGTTTCCTATCCACATCATATTACAGAACAAGTGTATTGATATATACACTGATAATCTCCAACTTTCTGTCATCATCCCAATAATTCAGTCAAGCTAACTACCTATGTGTGCCTTGTCATCTTAGGTAGCTGCTGAGCATATCTTGCTTGCAAATTGGCTGGGGCTTTTACTACACCTGCAGTGTCTTTGTCCCACAGCAAACAAAACTGGTAAAAACGGTTGTGCACTGGGCCATCTGTGCTAACAGCACGCCAAGTATGAAACGTTGTTTATTTTATGCATGGTATATGTTAAGATTTCATTAAGTTCAATGACGACACAGAAACATTCCAGAGCATGATCATGCTGCGGCAGTCCTGAGATTTATTGTTAAATGTAATGTTACCGAAGGAATTATGATGCACTGGGGAGAAATTACCTTTCTTGCAAATATCCTTTGGAGGATTGCTTTGGAGCTAGGCATGGTGTTATTTTAAACAGAAGTTTAGAAACAAGAAAGAGCTTTCATAAAGGTTTGTTCTCTACATAACCACCTTTTTTTTTTTTTTTTGTTATTGTTAGGCAAGCCATTACTCCAACAACTTTTCTTCTCTCCTTTTAATTTGAAGTAGGGTTGTAAAGGATGGATGTTTTACATTTTATGAAGTGCTTCTGGCATTAAGCTATTAGGGAGACCAGGATTGGTCGTGATAAATGAATGCAGATGCAAAGACTATGTCAATTGTGTCAATGGCGAAGGCTGAGCCACACAGACTGTGAAAAATTAGAGGAGGGCAGGAAATAATTTATTTTTCTAACGGTCTATTTCCCATTTACAAGTTGTACCTGTTGGAGCTGAAAATGCACCCCTTGTTTTGTCCTCTCACTGCTGCCTGTCTCTCTTTTTTATTTGACAGCGATTCAACACCTGAGGCTTTAAGTTCAGATGAGTATTATTAACAACGACCACTACAGTCCCCTGAGGATTAATTTTACTTTTTGTGTGTGTGTGCTTTCCCAATAGTTTCAAGATGCTGGAATTCAGATATATTTCAAGCAAAAAAAATAGTTTAGACAGGTTGATTCATTTAGCTAGCCAGCATGATCTAATTGCTTTTCTGAAGTTAATTCCCAGTAAGTTTTTTTTCCCACCAGAAGAACAGTACAGTAGCTATTGCTGTGAATGAAAATTGTTTTTCTGCAAAGAAATTAGTTGATTTAACTTTTTTCCTAGTTCCTTCTTTTACAGTTTTTTTTTCAGTTCACTCAGAGAAAAGTGACATTTACACTTTACATTAAATAGACATTTACAAGATATTGTGTATGCTATGTTCTATTCTTCAAAAATTAAATTCTCTACATTTTGTGAGGAAATTAATAAGCCATTTGCCTTATTCAGTGGTGGGATTTTTTTTTTTTTTTGTTTCATATTGAGTTTTGGATGGGGAGAATGGTTTGCTTGTTTGATTACAGCCAACAAAGCAGAAAGACCCCTTTGTCCCTCTCTTCATGCTGTGCGTGAACTCCACTGGAGTAACTTCTGAAAAGGTAAAACAATAAATTATGTGTAGTGCAGATGTGCTAATAACAAATTCGTCTTTCATTGTGGACTTTCCGAGCACAGAAGTGTCAAGTACATACTTTGCTGGTGGGGGCATTTAAACTGTTTAATATCCTCAAAATAAAAAAAATGTTCCACTTTCATACTTTCTCTGAGGACTGAAGTGCAGATTAAAGTTCCTTCTGTACTTACGGGGTGCACTTAGGCAAAACCTAATATAAATCACAGAATTCAGTGGTGGCTTTGATGGCAGTTTCCACAGCAACTTTAATAGTTTGTTACATATCAGTTGAGAAGTAGCTGAGAGGCCGAGACAGCAGGAAGTAGCACAAGCAGAAAAAGCAATTTCCTATAGTTTGGTCAAGCTTCGGCTGCAACGTGCTCGGGGGAGCCCAGGTGGAAGTGTCCCAAAGGCCAGATGGTAGCTGGGTGTCTGCTGATGGGGAGCAAAGCTGACAGCTTGGAGCCGCCTCCATCTCTCTCTGAATTTGGGGCTGCTGAATGGCAGGTCTGGCACCTCTGGGATCCATGGGATTATGCCAGAGCTGCAGTTAGTTAGGGTGCTGTGCATTCCTCTTAATTTATTCTCAATACTGGGGTTAAGGAATATATAATTCTCAAGAATGTGTTTCTTCCAATGACATCTTGACAGCCGACTTGATATCGCTGCGGCCTAGAGTAATCCCTCCTTTGAGATTTAATGAAAAACTTCTGAAGAAATATGGTGAAGGAAAGATCATATCTTCTTATCAGGCTAATTTAAAATTTCAATTTCTTTGGACTCTTTTACTTGTTTTTAACTATCAAACAAATGTTAGATTTTGTTGTTTAGTTACAGAACTAAAATAAATGGTTGTAAGAACTGTCTTTTTCACTTTTTCAAGGATGTTTAGGGAGAGCTGACTTGGCTTTTTATATAGCTGTGAAGCAAGCATCAGGTTGATTTTTAACACACATTAATCCTCATCAGAATCCATTCGGAATGCTACTAAAGAGAGAAATATGTACATTTTAATAGTCCTATCTCTTTAAATTTGAAGGTAAAGCAGATGCAGTGTTGATATAAATATTAATGCAACACCTTCAGGCAAAGACAGTGCACTTTAGAAACTTTAATTAGCATTTCTTCCAATAAATTGTCTAGTACTGCTAGTGGGAACAGCTTCAGGTAGCGAATCTGCCCTCAGATTCTCTGGTGATAAAATAGCTGAGCAGGGAGCAGGGACCAGGCTGACTCATGGCTTTCAGGGCAAATCTCCCTCTGAGACTGGCAAGAGAGTAGTCAGGTGCAAGGACACCAGCAACAAACCTAGAAGTGTTTCTTCAGATGTGCAGAAGAGGATTGAAATTTAAGACTGTGGCAGTGACAGTCATCATGGGGATTTTTTTTTTCTAAATTTCAGCTAAAAATTTTTACTCATTTAAACTAACTCCTAAATTGTTCATACCTTTCTTGTTTCAGAATTTCAAACTATCTGTTGGATTTACTTGGTTTTGACTTTGTTTTCACTTTCCTAACGATTTGAATTGTTTGTCACTTTGAGTACTTTAGTCCAGGAGAGCCTTTCAGAGAGCTGTAATGGCACCTCTTCTTTATAGAGGACTACTTTTTTTTTTTTTTTTTAAGGCAGAAATGGCATCATTCTGCATTTAGGGGAACAGGTTTAATACTGTAGAGAAACAAAATCCAGTATTTGGTAGTTGCTCATAGAAACATTAAATTGGAAATAAAGTGCAGTAAATACCTATTTTACCAAGATATATATTATTTTTTTCACTCTCTCTTTAGATATCTTTCTGGCAGGCATATTACAATTCAGTTAAAAGTAACTTCATTTTAGAGTTACTGGGAAAAGTGTTGTGACAGTGCTACAGCAGCGGTCATGTTGGCTCTGAAAGTTTTGCAGTTCCTGAATAACATGAATTTAGGTAAAGTTCAAAGTACCAAACGCTGCATATATATTTTCACTATACATAGTGGTTAAAAATGCTTACATATAAATTATAAGAATATTTGGTGGATAAATAATGAATACTGAGATGAATTTGGCAAGCCCTTAAGGACATCCTGTCAGCTCAGTGTATGGAATATAACAATTCCATAAGGAGAGGTACCTAGAGAAATCACCATGAAGTCTGTTAATATGATTAGATTCTACCAAAGGACTACCTGATAGAATGTATTAATCAGAGGTCATTCAGTAATCTATATTTTAAGCAACATTTGTTAGCATTAATCAAAAATGTAGAGTTGCGATATAAGTCCTTGTGGTTGCAAACAAACCCATGGTATCAAAAAGAATGGTAATATAATCTTAAATTGGCTTATAGCGTATAACCTAAGTCAAGAACTTTAGGTTGATAACCTAGGTTTAAGGCCTTTATCTAAAACAGCTACTTACCTAGGTACTTTACCTTACTAGGAAAGGCTACTTACCTTAAAAATCATTAAAGATTACTTTTAGTTTACTTTAAATAAGAATTTAGAATGCAAAAAGTTAATTTCAGATAGTTAGCTAGGAGGTTAGTTGAGAAGCTGTGGTCCAGAAAAAGAGAAAAGATACTTTGAAACTAGCTTACAAGTCATTTTGTAGAAAGTTGACTAATGAAGCTGGAAAAGAAACCTTCCAGGTTTTGCTGAACAGTTCAATGCAAAGAGAAATTTAAGACTGGATTACTTACTTAAGCATATGTTTCTGCATCAGGTTTGTTTAAGACATGTACCTTCACAGAGAGGTAATACTACATGTCTTCATAGAGTTTAAGCGGTTGTTACGCTAACTTAGCAGGTGCTAAAATCTAGTACTTCTGTATTTGTAAATTTCCTCTAATATATAATGCATACGTAGTATAATTTTCAATTATATTTTACCTCTTTAGCACTTACAGTGGAAAAATGCAGTTTGTTTTGGGATATTGGAGAGTTTTTACTAAAAGTTATAATGGTATTGTCATGAAAAGTTCTTGCTGTGGAGGTGTCTGTCCCAAGTGCTTCAAAATATTGACAAGCCCCAAGGAAGCATTTTTTTTTGCATATGATGGAGATTCTTTTAAAAAGGGTAAAATGTTAAATTTTCTTATGTTTTTACACCCAACCTTGCAATATTTTGGGGAATTTTTTCTTCCCCCCCTCCCCCCCACAATATCCATCATAAATAGAAACTTTTAAAAGAAATCATAAGTTTTTTTTCTTTTTTCTGGAAATGAACTGAAAGTATTGAATACACCAAGCCTTATTAAAATGGATGAAAGACTTCATAAAGCCATGTAATCAGTATATTTCACTGCATTTCTAAAAACCAAATGGAAAATTCAGATTGGATAGATTTGGTTCTGCTTACCACTTTGAGTATTAACATGAATCTGTCAACCTGTAGAACATTCACAACTGTGTGAAGATCTCCACTCCCCTCTGCCCCCCCCCAGCCCCTTTTTATGGATGTTTTGGCAAAACTGGATGTGCAGTTCTTTAAATAGACTGTCTATAATGTAAAATTTAAACATAATAAATCAGATAGCTAGATATCTGATGTCTGTTGGTATAATCACACAGGTAGGAAGAAGTAGTCCAGGAGGTTCCTGCAGAACATTGCAGATAACTTCTTGATGCAGGTGGCTGATGAGCCAACAAGGGAAGGGGCGCTGCTAGAACTGATACTAACAAACAGAGATGGTCTAGTGGGAAATGTGAAGGTTGGGGGCAGTCCTGGCTGCAGCGACCACAAGATGTTGGAATTCACTATCCTGTGAGGAGGAATCTGGGCAAGAAGTAGAATTCCAATCCTGGACTTCATCCTTATGGAGCTCCTTGGAAGAATCCCCTGGGCCAGAATCCCAGAAGGAAAGGAGGTCCAGGAGAGCTGGCTAAGCACCACTTTCTCCAACCTCAGAATCGGTGCATTCCTACTGGAAAGAAGTGGACCAAAGTGGGCAGGAGACCTGCATCGATGGGCAAGGAGCTTTTGGGAAAACTTAAAGAGAAAAAGAGAGCACACATAATGCGGAACAAGGGTCAGGCCCCATGGGAAGAATATAGGAACATTGTCAGGAATGCAGTGAGGAAGGCCAAAGCCTGTTTGGAATTAGAGTTAGCAAGAGATGTCAGGGACAACAGGAAGGTCTTCTACAAATACATCAGCAGCAAGAGGAAGACTAGGAAAAATGTTAGTCCTCTACTGAATGGGGAAGGTGCCTTGGTGACAGAGGATGCAGAGAAGGCAGAGTTACTAAATGCCTTCTTTGCCTCTGTCTTTACTGGTAAGGCCAGTCCCCATGAACTCCAAAATCTCGAGACAAGAGAGAGAAGCAAGGGAGAGGAGGACTTTCTGCTGGTCGAGGAGGATATTGGTTGGATATTATTTAGGCAAACTGGACACCCATAAATCTATGGGCCTGGATGGGATGCACCCAAGAGTGCTGAGGGAACTGGCAGGGGTCATTGCTCAGCTGCTCTCCATCATCTTTGAGAGATCATGGAGGGCAGGGGAGGTGCCGGAGGACCGGAAGAAACCCGTGTCACTCCAGTCTTCAAAAAGGGCAAGAGGGAGGACCTGGGAAACTACAGGCTGGTCAGCCTTACCTCCATCCCTGGAAAAGATGATGGAGAAGTTCATCCTAGAGGCCATCTGTGTGCATGTGAATGAAAAGAAGGTAATTAGGAGTAGCCAGTATGGATTCACCAGGGGAAAGTCGTGTCTGACGAACCTGATTGATAGCCTTCTGTGATGGGATGACTGGCTGGCTGGACAATGGGAGAGCTGTGGATGTTGTCTACCTTGACTTCAGCAAGACTTTCAACACCGTCTCTCCTAACATCATAATTGAGAAGCTCAGGAAATGTAGGTTGGATGAATGGATAGTGAGGTGGATTGAGGACTGGCTGGATGGCAGAGCTCAGAGGGTTGGGAGTCGGAGGATTGGGGCTGCTGGTGTCCTGCAGCGTCCAGTGCTCTTCAACTTCTTCATCAGTGACTTGGATGAGGGCACACAGTGTGCCCTCAGCAAGCCTGTGGATGATACCAAACTGGGAGGAGTGGCTGACACTCGTGAGGGCTGTGCTGCCTTTCACAGGGACCTGGACAGGATGGAGAGTTGGGCAGAGAGGAACCTCATGAGGTTCAACAAGGACAAGTGCAGGGTCCTGCATGTAGGGAGGAATAACCCCAGGCACCAGGACAGATTTGGACAGACTTCCTGGAAAGCAGCTCTGTGGAGAGGACAACAAGGTAACCATGAGGCAGCAATGTGCCCTCGTGGCCAAGCAGGCCAATGGGATCCTGGCCTGCATCAGGAGGAGCGTTGCCAACAGCGGGAGGGAGGGGCTCCTGCCCCTCTACTCAGCTCTGGTGAGGCCGCACCTGGAGTATTGGGTGCAGTTCTGGGCTCCCCAGCACAAGAGGGATGTGAAACTTCTACAGAGTGTCCAGCATAGAGTGACAAAGATGATTAAGGGACTGGAGCATCTATCTTTTGAGGAATGACTAAGTAAGTGAGCTGGGTCTGTTTAGTCTATAGGACAGAAGATTGAGAGGAGGTCTGATCAATATTTATATGCACCTTAGGGGTGAATGTAGAGAAAATGGGGATAAACTCTTCTCCGGGGTGGCTAGTGACAGGACAATGGGTAAGGGGTGCAAGTTGAAACATGGGAAGTTTAATCTCCATGTGAGGAAGAACTTCTTTCCTATGAGGGTGACAGAGGCCTGGAACAGGCTGCCCAGAGAGGTTGTGGAGACTCTTTCTCTGGAGATCTTCAAAATCCACCTGGATGTCACCCTGTGCCATGTGCTCTAGGTGACCCTGCTGGAGCAGGGGGGTTGGACTAAATGATCTCTAGAGGTCCCTTCCAACCTCAACCATTCTGTGATTTACCTACCCTTATTTCCTCTACTCCCACAAAGATGCTGTCAAAGAACATTTTTTTCCTGTTTTTGCATTTTCCTGTTTTTCCTGTTTAATCTTGCTGGAAAATTGTGTGCTGTATTTGGTGGTCAGTGTGTGGCTCGTTGTGTGAATGTGCGAAGGAGTACTTGGCCTTATATAATGTCATGCAGAAAAGTCATTGCGGTCCATCTATCAAGAAAAATGCACAAGTTGCTGGAAGCTGTACCTTTCTACAGGTTTGTTGAAAAAAGTGTTTTTTTTTTTCCCAAAATAGGAAGATCTGAGTGAATTTGAATCCTTGAATTCTGTTCTTTTTTATTTTATTTTTATTTTTTATTTTTAGAAACTGAGCAGTAGCTCACAGAGAACATACAGGTTAGTTCACAGGTAATAGATGTGTCTCATTTTTGTTTGTCTCATTTTTGATTGCCGTATTTATTACTTTTGAAAATATTTGGATATTCACAAACTGACATAAAATTATAGAAGTATGTCTTTTTTCAATAATTTATGTCCAGTAAGTATGTCAATAACAACATTTACTGTTACAGCTAAATTATGTGAGGACTTGCAGATGTTTATCTCTGTGGTTAGGAAGATTTCCCTTCTCTTTCTGATGAACAAAATCTATCATTACAAGAATATTTTAAAGAAAATAAATCTTAACTGTATATCTCAGAAGTAAATAATTTAATATTTTTTAGAATAATATTTGACAAAAAGCGCATAACAGGCTGTTGAATTTCTGACAGTGGAAACACAGAAAACAGCTGAGAATGAATATGGCACTCTTATGGAGAGGGTGTTACTTGGTTTTAGAATAATTTTCTTCTCTTTCAAAATATAACAGCTGCCTTTATTTAGGAGGTTGATGTAAGGCTGCAGGCACACAATCCAGTTATGTTGACTTATGTTGTACTTTTTGAAGGACTGCCTAGAAAAATACGGAAACTACTCTTATTAGATCAGACGTATATTGACTGTTGCATAATTGCATACTTTGCAATAATTTACAAATGCGTAATTTGAAACAAAATACAACAATTAAGAAATTCAAGTAAAGTACACTAGACAAACAAGGATAATAAAAATAGCTCAGATTATTTTGATCATACTATATATTATAGCTTACTGAAACTGCTTATAATTTTTTCACATAAATTCTACACACTGCTTCTTTTTTACTGTCAAAAATTAGTACTTGTGTTGTGTCATTTTGCTCTGCTTGTTCTTTTTTTTTTTTATCAAAGTTGTGCCATTAAGAGAAAGTGATGAGAAAATTGGAAATGAAATTCCAATTTTTTAATGAAGTTCATTTGAAGATAACTAATAAATGTCACCTACATGAGGTGGTGCATAGCAGTACTGACTGGTTTGTTTACATCAACTAAATTGGATACAACTTGCTTTCTTCCCTTGTTCTCATGAAATCTATAAATATTGGGTGAGATTTTTTTTTTTTTTTGAGCACAAATTGTTGCAGATTTCCAAAAACTGCCCTCAAAGTCTTGTTTCATACATAGGTGAGAACTAATAGTATATTTGTCAATTTACAATAAAAGGCATGTTATGCTGATGATTAAACAGTGCAAATTCCTTAACAACAAATATTTAACACAATTTTCTTCCTTTTTAATTTTTTTTTATTTGACAATGTGAATAGCTGGATAGATGCTATGCGGTTTACAGTAAAATTCCTGGGCATGAAGACTGATAATACATCTCTGTATAAGCAGTTTTATGCCTTTACTATGATCCTTTGGATTTTACTGACTGCTTTTGTATGGTATATGAATTCAAAGGATCTAGCATGCTTTTATTTGGAGTGACTCCACTGATAGGAGAGCTGCTTGAAGTAAAGCTAAATTAGTCAACTTCTCTTTTTTATATTGCCATGTTATCACTAACCTTTTTTTCAGGATGGATATATAATGAAGATTGTTACCGAGAGATATTTATAAATGTAGTAATACAAAAAGATGGCTTCTACTAGTGTTCTAAATTAACATTTGTCTGTAGAAAAATCTTTAAGAAAGAGTTGGTTTGGGAAAGCATAATCAACAGGAAGACTCTTTTTTCGTTGTGTGGTGCAGAAAAAGGTTCACTCTGAATTTCCAAAATCACAATGAGGAAATAGGTCTGTGGATAAGACTTATAGATCTGTATCTATTTTGGGGCAAAGTCAATAACAACTTATTGCCTAGCTGTGCACTTTGTGGATATACGACTTACGGCCTTTTCAGTTTCTTTAGACTTCTAGCTCGAGCTTTATAATAATAGAGATGAGTCAGTCTTCTAATTTGTGACAGAGGCAATGAAAATCTGATGCAATTGTATTGTTTTCCTGGGAAAAACTGAGAAAACATAGGTAAACCTCCAACTGTATTTGTAGGAGTCCCTACCGTTTTACATATAATGTAAGTTTCTAAGTCCCTCAAAATAAAGCAGAATGATTACTACAGTCTACAAGACAAGCTTTGAAAAAGAATAGTATAGTACTACAAATGGCAAAGAGGTTGAGGACAACATTTTTGCTTTTACCATTTCATTGTGACTCACTTGACTCTATGGCAGAACCATATAATGACTCACCCTAACCTATTTTGTCAGAGCTGGACATCGGTCCCACACATGGCCCACTCCAGGGTCAGAGCATCACTTTATGATGAGCATCTTTCCTTCTGATTTACATAATCTACCTACCTTGCTTTATATAAATGTCTAATCTGACAGGGGCCTCTGGATGTCGCAGACCTTTGATTAGGTTATCCAGGGCCCTGTTGAGCCAGCTCCAGAGGGGGAATACTCTTCTCTGGGCAAATTATTCCAATGTTTAACTGCTCTTAGGATGAAGTATGTTTTTCTTGTGTCCTGACAGAAGCAATTTAGCTCATTGTCCTTTGTCCTGTCTCTTGCCTTCATGTTTTAACTAATTTTTAGGAACTGGAAGGTTGTGATTAGATTCTCCTGAGCCATCTCTTCTTGAGGCTGAGCAAACACTATTTCTTCAGCCTTTCTTCTTATGTCAACTTCTCTAACCCTATAATCATCCTGAAAGCTCTCCTCTGTTAGATGCTCTCTGTTTTTTTCATTATCTGTCTTGAATTGGGGACAAACACTGAATGCATGTGTGGTCTCCTCCTTCAGACCACTCCATGTGTGATCTGAAAAATACCAAGTGGGTAGCCACATACTTTGGTCTACTGGCTATACTTCTGCTGATGTGGACCAGAATGCAGTTGGCCTTCATTGCTGCCAGGACACACTGCTTTCTCATGCTCAGCTTGCTGCAGCACAGGAATTTTTCAGTAGAGTTGCCTTCCAGCCAGGCAGTTTCAGACAGTGCTGTGGCCTGGGATTCCTCTAGGCCAGTGCTGGACTTCACATTCCTCTTTGGTAAACCTCATGCAGCTCTTTCTGATCCAGTCTTTCAACCTGGTGACATCTTCCTATAGACTAGCCTTTTTACTTCTTCTAATTTGATGTCATACAGAAACTTGGAGAGGGTACATGCAGCTCTGTCCCATTGTTTATAATGATATAAATATATTGAGTAGTATTGCGCTCAATACCAACCTTGGACAACTCTGGTCGTGACAGCTTCTGATTTGACTGCATGTCATTGATCACCACTCTCGGAGCTCAGCTGTGCAGCTAATTCTCCACCCATCTTGTGGTCTATTTGCCCATTCTCTACCTTACCAGTTTGTTCTGTGAGACCGTCACACCCATAAAAGTCAAGGTAAGTGATGCCCACAGCTATCTCCTTATCCAGTGAGAAAGTTGTTTCATCGCAAAGGATGATCAGATTGATAAAAAATGATTTTCCCATGGTTTTGGTCTTTCCCTGTCACCTTCTTCTCCTGATTAAGAGTCTCCATGAAGACCTGTAACATGATTTTCCCACGGACCAAAGTGAGACTGACTGGCCTGTGTTTTCCTGGATCGTTCCTTTTGCCTTTTTTATAGAACAACAATTTTCCCTTTTTCCAGTCATTCAGGACTTTTTTTTTTTTTATCCTCAAGACCATTCAGCTATTATAGAGCCTTACTTTGCAATGATGTCAACCAACAAATATATTGTGATATTGTGACACTTTCTGTTACTTTTCTTCAAAAAGATTTTATAGAAATGTGTGTTCTTTATCACTTGACCAGGATATTGGAGGGATTTTTTTTAGAATTTAATACTCAGTAGTTCAGTCAATGGGATATCTTGTATATTTTTATTGAAAAAAATATTTGTCTGAGTTACTAGACTCATCATTATCTGAATTTTATTGCTCTAGTAGGTGCAGTAGAAGAATGCGTGGCTGCAATTAGCAGCAGAAATGCAATCAGTAGGAAACAAAGAAGATCCAGTCTATTCAGTCTATATATGTACTATACATAATCACTGGTGTAGCTCATACCATCACATCATGTTTTCAAGAGCGAAATGTATGTGGACAGAAATATATGGCAGAGATGGCTACTTATGAAGCTGGATTGCTATCTTTTTTTTTTCCAGTTTCCAAAATCATGCCCAGCAAGGTCCGTTAACCAGGCTTTCCAGAAAAACTATAATGATTCCTCAGTTCATGAACAGTGTAATGTCTAATCCAGTACTGAGTTACTGAAGTAGATACTGTGGCTCACTTACATTTGGAAAGCAATGTACACGTAAAACTTCCTGTACTCTGTTGTATGGTAAGTGCACAATCCTGCTGCATTAGGAATTAAAACAATGTCACTCCATGAAGTCTTGGTATTCTAGTCTTGCTTCTTCAAAAAGATGCTATCACTTTGCTGCTGAAGCAGAACAGAAGCAAATGTGACTGAGGCAATGATGAAAATAGCTGCTCTGCTGCAGCCTTCTCTCTGATCCTTTTCTCTGTTTTGTGAAGCCAAGAGAAGCAAATGGTGTTTTCTTTTTCTTTTTCTTTTTTTTTTTTTCATCAGGGTGTCTTCTCCTGCATACCTCAGGTGTTAGAGTCAAGTATATTCCCACGATCATCCGAAGTGCAACTTTCCCTGTACTCTTCCTCCACCTTGCAAGACAAGAACACAACAAAGTAAAATAGAATATACTTGCAAAGACGGGAGCACAAATTTCTGAAGGCTTCCAGTGTCAGGAGGTCCAAAGGAGTGCCAGACAAATCAATGATCTTTGTGTCTGTTTGGTCCTGTCCTTCATTTTAGAAAGACAGGAACAACAATTTTCAAAAACTTCTCTGTATTTGCTTGCTTATGCTCTGTTTTTGTTGCAAAAGAAATCCCATAATTAGGACTGGTGTTCCTGTTTCTTTATTCCTGAAAATTTGTGGGGGGCGTAATGCCAAAAATTCTGTCCCTCCAGTGAAACCAGGTGTTGGGTATTATTTGAAGCATTTATGGAGGTGACTATGTGACACAACCTTTTGAAAGAGCAAAGACTCCCTGATTCAAGAGATCCTTTCTGACCCGTGTGTTCTATAAATAACGTGTCAGTAATTTAAAGAAAAAGAAAATCACTATAATGTAGATGATGTATTTACAAACCTGAGAGTTTTTTGTGGACTCCAGTTGCTTGGCAAGAAAAAGTTTGTGTTTTAGATATTGCAGATATTTTGTTCTTTGTACTTTAATCTCATCCATCAATGCATGGCTTTCCTGAAGCTTTTGATATAATAGTGATTACATTAGTGTATTAAAAAACAGAGTTTTTTTTTTGTTGTTGCCTGCCTTCTTTAATAATATGCTCCATGTTAGAATAGCTAGGAAATTTAGTATAGACCTAATATATATTCTATAGTTTCATAGTATAAAAACACAGAACGGTAGTATAACTAAAATGACCTAAGATGACTTTTCCAAAAGAAAAACATGAAAAAATGAGTTGCATAGCCCAGTTTGTCTGATAACTTTATGACTCGGATATAGTGAGGGAAGATAATGCTCTTAGCAGGGGAGGTAAAACATTTGTCTGAATCTTGAGATGAAGCAGCTTAATTTTTACTATTAAGCCAGAAGACCAAGCAGAGAAAGTCACAGTATTCCTGTGAATACTGGCTCATCTAAGGTTGTTCACAAAATAGTCCCAAAGTCCAGAGAGATACTGCAGATACAAATAGGTCAGACCTATTTGCTTTTTGCAACACTCTTGGCTTCTAATTTTCATTTCATGAATCCTGGCAAGGTCTATCTTTAGTTTTCTTTTGACATTTCTCACTCTTATCATGAAGAAGGTAAAATATACATATTTTATTATTTTGTATTTTTATGATATATATAAAAACTATTTTCTATATCTAATATGCATTTGAATATATAACTAGGTGTATACATAGACACGCATATAAAAATGTATTTGTGTATATGGACAAGTTCACAAGCAATGTATGTGATTTTTTTTCCCATATTAATCTGTCCGTTTTTTCTGCCTATTTTCAAGACAGTTTCTAGTATATATGAAAAAGATCCAGGTACTGAAGTATCAGACCCATGTTAGGGAGCTTGTGCAATGTATTTCCACTCGGGAGGGGAAGAGACCTGCTTCTTAACTACTAGGATGCAATCTAGCAAATCACTTAGAAGATGAATATGTGTGGGAGCTGTTAAAGCAGTTGTTACTCCTTTCAGATTCTCTGAAACTTTATTTTTCAGTTGCCTTTTGTCACGCTTTCCTACTCATTTTAAGCTACAGAGGCAGTTATAGATGAAGTGTAAAGGGTAACTTGTCATGGGCAAATAAGAATATTTTATGTAGTCTCATGCAGCTGGAACAATACACTGACAAAAACTAATTCACAGGTGTCAATGGCTGGGCTTACAACTATTACTATAATGGCTCCTGTGCTTTCCTCTGTACTTAGATTGTTAGCAGATGTTGTTTTCTTCTATTGCTGTAGTATGAGTGATTTTATCATAGCATGTTTGCATAGATTAAAGATCAGTTGAGCAAAGCAGATTTAAATGGACTTATGGAAGACTATGATCTGACTTCAGGTTCTTTTTTAAACTTTTACAGCCACTCTCTGTAGCTGTACAGATGTGCTTCTGTGAAATTGTCTTTTTCTCTTTGGTGCTATTGTTTAATGTTCTTACATATGGTTTTACAGTTTTTAAGATACAGTCCAAAATTATCTATAGACTTGCTTGAGCCAAATGATGATTTATAGTGCTTTCTTTATTTCTCCTTAAATTTTAAACTGCCATTTCTAAAACAAAATTGATGATTTCATCTAAAAATAGAATTTCTGTATGCAGTTGTGAAAGCAAATTAAAGACAGTATTTGAAGAAATCTTGTGTGTATTTCTTACTTTGCAATATCCATAAAATTAGTTCATTTAAAAATATCATTTTATATGTATTTTCAGAAAACTGAAGAAAATGTCAGACTGGAACTTCCACTTGATTTGAAAATGTTATCCAAATATTTTCAGCCTTTAAAATGCACATCAGGATTTCCCAGATCTTGGCCATATCATCTGTCTAAAATTTCTTGCATTTAAAAGACATCAATGTCTAAGAGAAGAGGAAAAGAAAAGAAGAAAAGAAGAAAAAAAGTGATATTGGTGGAAGTAGAGAACCCATAAGGCAAAAACTTAGTATCTCTACCAATGGCATCAATACTTAGACTTTTTGGAAATTGAAGTAGTGCATTAAAGGACTTTGCATGTGAGCCCTCAGCACGTGTCACATGTGAGTTCCTTTTTCTAGATGGTCTCTTAGAGCATATAGCAAAACACAGCTCATCTTTCCAGGCTTTGAGAGGAGAGGAGAGGAGAGCTATGACAGTGACTAGTGGTGAGAGAGTAGGAGAGAATGAAAATTGTTTTACATTAGTTATTGCTGGAATGCTGGCACTCTGTAGAAGTTGTCAGAGCTGAAGTAGCAGTTGTATTTTTTAATTGAGATTAAGGGTGACGAGAGGCTTAAAGATGAGCTTCAGAAATGCAAGCGTTAAGAATCTCTAACATGGATTGGGTTTCTCAGGGAATCATTCATGCACAGAAAAAAACAAATTTTTTTCATTGACTTGCAGCATGAGGTTTATTTGCAGAACAAGCTGTGTATTGGGAGAAGAATAAGCAGCTCTTATCACTATCAAGAAAGAGAGAGATGTAATATACAACAAGATTATCCTCTTTTTTTGCCAGGATAGTTGTACTGGGGAGTAACTTAATGCTTCACATTTAAACCTCTAGGACTTGACTCTCTGTTGTGCTTAAGTGAAGCTCTTGTATTCATATGCAAGATCATTGCAGGACTGACTCCAGGCCAGACAACAATTAAAAGTGTTTTCTAGCAGATCCTATGGCATGCTTGAAATGAAAGTTTACAATATACATGAATGGAAGACTGGAGCGTGTCATGTGTGTAGCCAGAAGTGTGCGAAGGACTAGATCTTAGCTGCAGTGCAGAGGCATCAAATATTTTTCTAACAATACAGAGTTTCTCTGCTGGATATTTATACCTGAGTTTGTAGATCATTTTCTGCCTGTCACTGTTTTCCTCATACAGCATGTGCTATTATATTTTCCTTGGCATTTTTACAGTTTCCAATCATTTTTTTTTTTTTCTCAAGTTGTGTTCACTGGGTATCTCAGATCATAGAAATGGAAGGTAACATCTTTCTAAGCTGATCCATATGTGTTTTGCTTCTCTTTGACCTTGTACGATGTTCCCAGATTTGACAATAAGAGGAAGGAATCTTTCTTTCCTTTTCTGTGTGTTGACTGCATCCACCTGGTGTTTGTGCTATGCACTTTTCCAGCTGTGCCTTGCTATTAGACAGGAAGATTTATTTGAGACCAAAATCTATAAAGCTAAGCAGAAGTATTTTAGTATTTTATGTTAAGGCTTCTGATTTGGGAGTAAGCATTGATGACGAGATGTATAATGGGATCAACATAAAACATCCAAAATGAAATAAATAAATAAATAAATAAATAGTGTTTTGTGTGTCAGCTTTCTAGTACATAAGTCACTGAGTTTTTAGCATGATTCTTGTTGTTAAAAGAAGAATCTGTACTAAATAATTTCTAGTATTTTCTCTCTCTCTCTCTCTCCTTTTTTTTAATTTAGTTATAATTAGTGCAAGCGGTTTCAATCAAATAGTGAAAAAATATAGGAATGCAATAGTTTTCCAGAGGAATAATTATTAAATTTCCCGTACCTTTTTCAGAGTTTGTTAATCTTACCTCATCTAAAAGGCTATACTCTATACAGTGAGAAAAAAGGCAAAATGTCTTATAGACGTCGTCGTTTGACTTGTATCTTTAAAACAATTTGTTTCTTTAAAACAATTTGTTTCTTTAAAATGATTTGAAAACAGCTGCAGATGGCTTTCAGAGTAGCGAATGTAATATGTGGGAAGAACTGTAGCCTTTTGTTACACAAACCTGGGAGTTAAAAAAAATGAAAAAAAAAAGTAAGAATGAAAACAAAGCTTCCTATTTCTACTTTCTTATTAGAGTTATGGAGCTAATAATTCTGTATTTTGTTCAAAGCCTCAGTGAGGACTATTCTATTGTCAACTTTAAAGTCATTCATAGCAGCATGATTGAACTCCAGAGAGCAAATTCAATTGTGTGGCAGGATAAATTAGTTTATTAATATAATCTTCTTATATTTCGCTATTTTCTTAGTGCTGAATTGCCAGATGTTAGCTCACCTGATACAAACACTATCAGAAAATTCTACCACCCATTGCTGCTCTGGATGTTCATGTTCTTTGAGATTTTAACTTTGATGAATAATAAGGGGAGGGTGGGAGGAATAAGAATAAAGACAATGAGAAATAGAATAGAAACAAGCCTTTCCCAAGCCAGTTGTCCCCTGGAAGAAATTTGTTGTGCATTCAAATGGGCCTTTCCTGCTAGCACCAGGCTCTCAGCTCTGGCCTGCTGGTCAGCCCATTTGAAGCTCTGCCAAAGGCATCTCATCACCTCAGGCTTCTGCTCACAAAGAAAATGCAGGGAAAACCAAAGCATCAGAAAGTTTGACTTCACTATAAACAGTGACTAACATCAGTGACGTGGATGTGGCTTGTTCAGTAAAAGGTGAAAGAAAAAACAAAATATTTCTGTGTGCACTTTGCAGGCCCCTTCCATTATAGTGTCTGGACTGGAAATGAACAAGAATTTTTCTTCATTTCTTTCTTTTAGTATCACAATTAACAGTTTCTCAGCTTTCAGAATGAAACTCCAGCAGCTTTTTCTTATTAGGACTTTATGTTTGGAGAATATCTGCCCATTAAAGAAGTGGTCTTTTCTGTTGCTGGCATTTGTAACTTCAAATGGCTATTATTTAACAGACAAAGAAAAAAAAAAAGCATTCTGAGGGGGTGTTTATACAGTGTGCTTATTCTAATGGCTGGCAGATGATTTTTTTTAGTGCACAGTTTACAATGTTTTATATCAAGTTGAGTCTTGTACAGATACATTTCATTAAATCTTCAAGACTTTCTTTTTCACCCCATTAAATTTCATTATCAAAATTACCAATCTGTAGCATAAAGTCTTAAAAGTTTTATCACTAATGATTGTGCAGAATTCTTGCAATATCAAGTATTTAAAATGAAGCATAGCTGTTTTCTCTGCCAATTTTAAATCCTGTAGTTGGAAACAGTCCCAAAGTTGCAAAATTCTTGTGTGTCTGACTAACATTGATTTTCATGGCATTATCCAGCTGAGAAAGAAGTAAAACCAAAACCAAACAGAAGTGGCAAAACACCAAAAGGATGAATGTTTTCAAAGGATTAAACTGAGAACTAAAAGCAGCTCACTCTACTTGTATAAGTGTGTGAATACTGTACTAACTAGATCCTAAAATCCTGTATTCAGTGTTCAGTTGACAAAAATATAATTGCTGTTTTGTCTGTGCTGGACCTTGCCTTCATTACCAAGCATACGGTCACAGAACAAAGATAACCTGTACAGAACTTGAGGAGCCATACTCTGATGTACTGCTTTCATGTCCTAAAATATTAGTAAGTTATCTCTTTTGGTCCATTAAAAAAGGATCCATTTCTCTTAAAAAAAAAAAAAAAAGAACTCAAATCAGCAATAATTTTAATCATATGGTATTTCAAAATGAATTTTAAAAGCCATGTGAACTGATTTATCCGAATGAATAGTAACCATCTGGACTTTTCAATACATCAATATGCATCAAAGAGTGAGGACAGAAATCTAAAAGCAAAATAATATTTGTAGTCTCCAAGCTTCTTGTCGTCCTATAGTCAAAAGACTGAATTAGAGTGATATATTTTATGCTTGTAATGAGGCTGGCACTTAAATAGACACTATTGGTTCCATTTTTGAGAGCCATGAAAAGTCTTTCTAGTCAAAGTAATTGGCCATCATGGTAGACATGTATCTATTGGTGCTATAAATGATTTGCTTCTCCTATTGCCTTGTTGATGTGCTACAGTTTCTCCTGAGGGAAAAAGCAATACCTAAATGTTAAGGGCTCACAACTGATCTCTCTGAAGATGATGGACATGCTATGTGCTCTACAGATGCTCAGAACTACCGTTTAAAGAAGATCCACTGGATCAGTGCTGTGATGAGGGGAAACAAATTTTCCTAAAAGCTGACATGAAGACATGAAATCTGCACTGCACAGTGTAGAAAATGGAGCTAGCGGTTTCACACAGTGTAATACAGCATGTCTAGCTAAATATATTGTGGTGTGATTACATAAACTATTGTCATCAAGGCTTTATAAAGGTAGTGGTGAAGTCCCTGACCCTTAGCTAAAACAGCAGAATCTCTTACCAATCAGTGAGCAGAAAAAAACCCCTCAACCTCATGGCAATCAATTAACCAACAGAGAATTGCACATGGCACTGGTGGATTATATATAAATGATCAAGGACTGGGAGAAAGAAAGTCTGAAGGAAGGTATGAATATAAAATTTTTAAAAGAGAAACTTTGTGATCCTTTCACAGTGAATTTACAGTAAGCAAAAAAGGCTTACTTAAAGCTTATTTAAATTCCTTAAAGCTGTTGTTTGAAATGAACCAAATACAAATGAATTATTTGCATATCTCTACCAGGGCACACTACAGCACTTTTCTGAGCTGAGATTTTCTGAGTTGGGATTCTGTATGTGACTTGAGAATGATGGATGGTCCAAATAACTTTTTTCTTTGAATGGTCCAAATAATTTTATTTCTTATCTTGGAACATAGTATTCCTTTTTTCCTACATCATCTGTGGATTGTTACAACTTCTTGCCCATTATATGTTAAACAAGTGTTCCAACTTGTTGGCAATTAAAAGCTCTCCATTGTTTTAATTGTATTATCTGTTATAACAAATTATATAATATAGTCACTTTTCTACTAACTTTCTTGATTTAAATTTACTTTTTCCACACTACCTATTGGAAATAAAATGAAGCTGTCCTTCAGTTTTTGTTCACTGTTAACTAAGGGTGAAGCCTGTGTCAGATTATTTCTGGGACCCTGCAGAGACACATGTCCAGAACTTGATGGCAAGCACTTGAGCTGCCTGCAAGTATTGTGAAAAACCTGTGACTAGACTGGAGCTTCGGAGTTAAGATGAGTGGGTGCTTAGACTTTCTGTAAAACAGTGTGATAGAAGTAAAGAGTAGAACTTGCAGGGAATCCCCATTTCCAAATCTATATTAGCAGTAGGTTTTGTCTCTTAGTCTATTAATATTGTACCCAGATAGACTTGACAAACTTTAGTTTCATGAATGTGAACTAAATATTCCCAAATAACTGTGTTTCAATGCAATTAGTAAATAGTTTCACTTCCTGATTATAATATACCTCAAAAAACACTTGGGATCTCCCTCTTTGTGGAACTGTAGTTAGAATTATAGATAAATCGTAGAATCATAGAATTGTTAAGGTAGGAAAGGACCTCTAGAAATCATCTAGTCCAACCCCCCTGCACACGCAGGGTCACCTAGAGCACGTGGCACAGGACTGCGTCCAAGCGGGTTTTGAAGATCTCCAGAGAAGGAGACTCCACAACCTCTCTTGGAAACCTGTTCCAGTGCTCTGTCACCCTCACTGTTACGAATTTTTTCCTTAAGTTCCTGTGGAACTTTTGGTGCTTCAGTTTGTGGCCATTACCTCTAGTTCTATCAGTGGCCACCACTGAGAAGAGGCCAGCACCATCCTCCTCACTGCCTCCCTTGAGGTACTTATAGACACTGATTAGATCCCCTCTTAGCCTTCTCT
>NW_010584324.1:103596-128470 GCF_000705375.1 Tinamus guttatus | reverse complement strand
CCCTCTGGGGTATCGGCTACTCCTCCCAGTTTGGTATCATCAGCAAACTTGCTGAGGGAGCTGATGAATAAATTGAATAGGACCGGACCAAGGACTGACGCCTGGGGGACACCGCTAACTACAGGCCTCCAACTAGACTCTGCACCACTGATCTAGATTAAGATGCTCTAGATTAAGTTACTATAAAAATCTTATTCTTTGGGGAACTAATCCTTAAATGTATTTTTTATTTTGTTATATATCCCTTTCAAATTTAGTACTGATTTCCCTCTTATAAAATTCAAAGTATGCCTATAAGCATTTAGAAAACTAGTTTCAGAGGGATTCAAAGTTTGAAGTGGAACTCAAGGGGAATAGTGATCAGATGAAATAAGATGAGCTATATCCATGAAGGACCTTGTAGGTTAAAAGCAAATTTTTTACATCATTTACATCATGACTTTATGGGAAATCAGTTAAATGATTCACAGGGAATACATGAAATATGATAGCATGTTGCACTGGAGACTAACCTTGCCACACTGTTTTGAACCTTTATTTCCCTTTGATCCAGGACAGCTTTAGGTACATTATCTGTTACATATAGTAATCTGTATATGGTGGCAAAGACATGAAAAAGCAATGTCAGTACGAGAAAGTGAGGATAATGGTCTAGTAAAATTGTCAGGTGACAAAAGTTAGTTTCCCCTGTGATTTTAATGTGTTAAGGTGTGCAATATCACAGTGAGCCCCTTTTTTCCCCTGTTACTCAACATTGAAGCTGCAACTAGAAAGCAAGTTGAAAAAGATCATTGTTTAAGACTAGGAGTCTTAAGACAACTGCTTAAAGTTGTCTTTCACTTACGTATTAGATTTTTTGTTTTTTTTTTTTCCACCGCATACAAAGGATTTGGAAGATGCTTTCAAAGCAGCTTTCAAACAGCTTTTCATGTGAGTTACTGCTTTCTCAGAGTTATTTATCTTTTATTGTAAGTATATGATCTTCCAAAAATTCATCAAAACCTGTTTGATTTCAAAAGAAAGTGAAGGGGATGTTATTTACATAACACCCATCTGCAAGACAAGACGTGGTGGTGGGAATCTGATGAAGTCTGAGTGTAGCTGATAATAAGTAATCTCTTTTATAGATTATAGCAAAATCAAACTACAACAAACATTGGAAACACAGTAATGAAGACATTCAGAAAATTTTATTTTATTTCTCAAATGGATATTTCTTGGTGGTTCATATTTTTCTCAGAGTAATGAGGAGGAATCAATTTGGAATATTCTTTCAGTGCTATGAGACAAAGTGACTCAACAGAATAGTGTGTTCTCAATAACTCCCTGTATTTTTTTTTTTTTTTTGTGCATCTGCCTTAGCATCTGTGAGGAACTTAAGAAAATTGATAAAGGTCCTTTTCACTTCCTTTGTATGACCTGGATTGAATTAAGTTTTCATTACAAATGAGATCTTTCTAATTAATTGTCTCCAGATCTTCAGAAGTCATTCTTAGTCAGCTAGGCTTTTGTACTGGCTTGTAACACTGGGTGGGCTAGTACAAAATGAGGATATACTGCTCTGAAATAAGACTCAAAAATCGGTATAGTGTAAGTTCTATGTTTTTTCTCTATGGAATTTTCATATGAATATGTTTAGCCTACAGCTGAAAGTGTATTCCTTTTGACTCAATAGGGAAATGAGTACTCATACAGGGCAATGAGCCTCAGATTTATGTAACTGATTGGAAATAACAAACTAGTTGTAATGCAATAAAGCAAAGAATAGAACCTCCGTCATAGCATAATCAGCTCTATATGATCAGGCAGATGGAAAAGCAAAACAAACTCATTTATTTCAGTAGGGTAAATACGTGTGTGTCTTGGCATTCATAGGAAATATTCTAGAATGCAAAAGGTGTATACCGTATGGGACTTATTGAAATGGTGCCTTATGGTTAGGCATGTATCACATTGGTAGTGCTCAATATATCAGTGAGATCAGATGTGACTTTTTTTTTGTAAGGGAAGAAGTAGTTTAGTACTTGAGGGTATCTGATATCTCCCCTTTCTTTTGGAAACCAATCAATCCTAGAATCATGTGAGCTGCTGAAAGTGGACAAAAGCATGAAATAAGTGAAAGCAATTATAATGATTTATTTCTGATGCGTAAATGCCAAGCGACCTTTCTGAGTGGCACAGTATAAATGATTTTCCTTGCTGCTTGAATCAGGAAAGTCAGTGTGCAGTGAAAGTCACTGCAGAAGAGCTAATACTATGATCAGGTCTCCTTTAAGCAGGGAATATGTAGTAACCAGTGGTAGGGATGATTTTGGCTATAAATGAAATGATATGACCTAGTTGAGGAAATGTCCAGAAACTGAAGCATGAAAAGTTCCACAGGAACTTAAAGAATAATTTCTAGACAGTGAGGGTGACAGAGCACTGGAACAGGCTGCCCAGAGAGGTTGTGGAGTCTCCTTCTCTGGAGATCTTCAAAACCCGCTTGGACACAGTCCTGTGCCACGTGCTCTAGGTGACCCTGCGTGTGCAGGGGGGTTGGACTAGATGATCTCTAGAGGTCCCTTCCAACACTAAGCATTCTATGATTTTGTGATGATTCTAAGATTCCACTGCATTCATGTCATGAAGATGGTGTTCATTCTGCAATATTTAAATTTAGGGGCTTACATATAGATAGTGGTGCCTGAGTGAGGTGAGAAAGCTGGTTCAAGCATTGGCAAGACATCTACTCTGCATTGAATTTGCTCTCTAAGCTGCACTGTTTGTATGGACTAGATATCACTGTTGACTATAATAGGCATTTTCATATGCAAACATATGAAAATGTACACATAAATACAAATGTCCTAGTCTGGAGCTGTCTTATGGTGCCATCCATGGAATAACATCTCACTTCATTCAGTTACCAGCTAGCTGACTCCAGAAAGAAAAAAATAGTTGTGGTCATTGTTTAACTGCAGGATGAAATATTTTAGAAAACCTTCAAAAGTTGGGAGTAGGCCTGCACATCCTAAGCAACAAGCTATGCAAAGAGATGTGTCATGTGTGAGGCTTTACACTGTGAGTCACATTATATGCAAAGATGATTTCTGCAGTGGCATTGCTAGGTATGCAAGGACTATTAATTGTTTTTCTTTGTGTTGATGTGCACATTTCTATGTTGGATTATGGAAGCCCAAAACAGAGAAATCAATGGACAATTTCATGATGTCTCATTTTCAATAGAGCTATCTGATATACATTTAAGGAGCATAGATCTTCAGCAGTTCCTGCAAGATGAAAAAAAAAAAAAACCAGTAAGGGCTGCCAGTTGCAGACTTCATCTACTATGTAAAAGACTGTGGTTTTGGACCAGACTTTAGAGTTTTACCATTTAATGAGCCAGCTGCAGAGATAATGGTAACCAAAAGTAAAAATTACAAAAAATAAGTGGAACCATACATAAAAGAAAGCTGTAGATAATCAATTTTTTGCAGGAGACAAAAATATACTTTAAATTCAGATGTGTCTGTGGAGCTTGCCTGGTCAGGTGAAATAAATGGTACTTTATAAATTAATGATATATAATGTGAATGATAAATGAATTATTCTGTGTTAAACTATGAAGAACTTATATAGGATAGTCCTGCCAAGAAGAGAAGAGGCTCTTGGACACTTTTATTTTGGAGAGTTTTGTTGTTTTCTCTAGTGCAATGAAACATGCACAGCATACACCACCTTACTGTTTTAAGCCATGACTGTTTTTAGTGCCTTTAGTATTTTTAGAAGCCATTGCTTCATTACTTAATCCTCTCTCTTTAACTTAATACGACTTACTGAAAAAGCTTTTTCACCATATCCATTGGGAATATGCTTTAATTTGTGTGGCCACATGCTAACAGGTACTACTAAGACATATTGTTTACCACCCTGCCATATACAGGTATCTGGCCAGGTGTTCTCTCAAAACCTTTCTACTCCATAGAAACAGTAATTTTGGGAAAATACCCCTGTGAACTTTTCCTTAGAGGTGATTTAGAGATTACCATGTTTATTCCTGAATTGTAGCCAAATGGTTTTTATTTTTTCCACAAGAAACTACCAAGCCAGTTTTTTGGTCATCTCCTTGACTACTGCAAAATTGTTTTTGCAGGTTTATCACTAGGCTTTGTGACTCCATAGTATTTGAGATGCACTGTGCAGAACTGTAGACGAAGGCTTCAGGACTGTGTAGGTAAATACAAACTGTTGAGCTCTGTGCTACGGTCTTAGAAGTTAAAACACAGTCTATTGCCTTTTCAACAAAAAGAAAGGAGGCAGAGACTGATTAAGACTGAGAGAGATGTGTTTTGACTAGTTTCAAGAGCAAGAATGATTTTTCTTTGATTGTAGACAGCTTCAGTTCAATTAAAGCTCAGTTCAATTAAAACCCTCCTAATATTACTTTATATTACTGTAACTGCAGAAGCAAAGTGAAGCTGGTTCATGAGATAATCCCTGTATCATCTTATAAGCTATTCAATTTTAAACATAATGGCATTAGAAATTCAATACTAAAATATCAGTTTAAAATTTCTAGCTGCAATAACATGTATTATCAGAAAGTTTGAAAGTATGCTGCTGTATAAAGACCCAATTGAAAACTAATCCTATGAAAAAAATAAATGTGTGGAATAAACAAACCGCAGTCTCAGAGGAGCTCTTATGTTTTAAGAATTAAAAACAGAGATCTAGAAGAATGTCAGAAAGAAGACACCCAGACCATGGTACCTACAAAGCAAAGTGGACAGTGATCAAAAACTCTAAACCTCTCCTTCTAACGTAACAAATAATGCTGACAAATGAAATGTGCATGGATTATATCATTATAAATACTCATTTAATTTTGTATCACTATATGGTACTGCCATATGGAAAGCTTCAATAACAGCTGTTTTCCAGTCATTTTTCTGTGTGAAAATCTTTTCTGAACATTTATGGTGTGTCTTGATTGCACCAATATTCAGGGGGCAGTGCTTTTTCATTTAAATTCTTTCATCTACAATTAAGAGTAAGCTGTACTTATGCAGCTACTGCCCTGATTATGACAACGATGTGAATGGCAGAAGAATTAATTTTTACCCTGGGGTTTGGTTATGCAAGGTGAACTGGAAAAGGGACAGAGGTTGGGGTTACACAAACCTTTTGAATGTCAAAATGACTGAAATGTTCTGTTTTAACTTTGTGGACCTGAAAGCTCTCAATTTTTGTTTCAAAGTCTTTTTTTTTTTCTTTTCTGTATATATAGAGAGAGACATACCTGGAAAAAAAATGTATATTTTAATTCCTTCTGCTAAAGTAAGTTCTAAACCATTCTCGGTAGACGCTTGCTTAACTTAATCTTAAGTATGTCCAGTGATAGGGTTTCTACATGCTAACTATGCAGCCTATTCCAGAGTTCTCCTAAGCATGTTACTTATGATGTTCACAGCAGACTGGAAAAATTGCTACTTGCAGTCATTTCTTTTGCAGCTAGGAAGACTATTGTATCCTCTTTCAGTCTCTCCTTCCTTTTTGGTGAATGGAACATAAAATACAATTTAAAAAGGCCAAGTGTGAATAAAAGATGATATTATATATATATATATGCCTTTTCAAATACATAACAGTGCAGTTACTTTGTGAAAATATGACAAGGGAAAATTGAATGTCCAGAAGGGTAACTCGTGTGTCTTTTTCTCTTTCTGTCAAGAAAGAATCTATGTATTTTTAAATAGTTGTCAAGTTTCCTTGCCAAAGAGAAAGAATGAACTTAAATGCTATGAATTTCACTGTGTCTGATTTTCTCCCCTCATTGTATCACTCAGTCGTCTCTGCTTTTTCATCTTGTCTCTGTAAGAGAAAAACTTAGATAAATATTCATTTCTTATTTAGTTCTTTCAGGATAGTTTGCACTTAGGTCATCCAGGTAGGGAAAAATAAATACTTCTGTGTAGTTTAAAAGACCATGTGAAAAATGAGAATAATGAATATCAAGCATGCAGATGAATATTAGTGCAAACTAATTAGTGTAAACTAGTCAGTTTACAACAAATACTTAGGTTAATAAGGTGTTTTTTTTGGTAACAGTCTCCTCAAATAATTTGAAAACACTAACATAACAATGAATGTGATCAGTTCCAGTGACAAGTCCTCAAGAATAAATTTGATGGATATGTAGAGTGAGGTTAATGATATAATCAAGCAGCACTGATTCCAGTGTTGATTTGAGTGATATTCATTGAGCAGATAGGCTCACGATACTCTCTAAAATTGCTCTGGTGCTGTGTGGGAGATTTTACAATCATGTAGATAGTGACTACGCTGCAACCGATTATCATTTACAAAACACTTTTCAAGTAGAAAGAAGCCTGATATTTTGGAAACTGGAACTTCTGAAGTGAACAATAATACCTTCAGTAATTATGAATCATTTTTGTTGCTAAAATTGAGGATCTATTTTGTCCTTTGTTATCATAGTACTCAGGTATTTTAAGCAACATTGCTACAAACTGCAAAGTCTTTTTTTTAGTATCAGCATCATTCTCTATGCCTTTTCTTCATAGAGATTTTGCTAATCTGTTTAAATTACATGGATTAATTATGTAAGTTAAGCTCTTTCTTTGAGTTACAAGACTGTTTTCAGAAGTCTATGTCATCTGAATGGCCCTTTTAAAATCGTCTTTCAATTCCCCTAGTTCTCATTGAAGATATAATTTCTGGAATGAAAAAAAAAAAGATGTCTGAGACACTTAGGAGGTAGATAAGCTTATTCTCTGACTATTTTTATCTATAGTTTTGAGAACAAATGTATCTAAACTGGTATGTTAATAGTGAAGTTTCTGTAGTTTTCATGATTACAAGCTGATAATAAAACGGAGTTTGGGACAAATTTTCAAGAGAAGCATGAATCTGAAGCATACTGGAGTATGAATTCATATAAATTATAAAATTATATACAGAACGCTTATTATATAAATGAAGGTGTTTAATAACATTTGTATATATATATAAATATATATATAGACAGAGAGCACAGTGGCAGAGATGTAACAGGTATAGAGAAAGAAATTTACATTCCAGTATAGTTTTTCTCATTTTGTAAGATATATACTGTACTCAGGATATTGTGTCAGCTCTGCTGTGTGTTAAGAAAGAAGGGGTTGGACCACAGATCCTTCTTCTAAATAACACAATTCCAGGCAATGAAAAGGGAATATCAACTTAAGACTTTACAGCAAGCTTGCTGAACTCTTTCCATTGATTTCAGATCAGGTCAGAAGTGCAATTCTGTGTTTGACTGCTAGGCAAAAACTCTTATGAGAGGAAAAACAAAGTTTCTGGTAAATTTAGATCATAGAAGTCTATTTGCTGCCAATGCCTTTAAATCAGCAATGGATCTAATGTTTGCTTTTGCCACTTTTAGCAACTTAGTAGATAGCAGATCCTTCTGAGTTGACCTCAAGAGTATAACAAAATAAAAAACTCAGCGCTTAGAACAACCTATTGCATACTATTAGAGTTAACATTAGAACTACTACCAGAAGTAAAGACATAGCTAATGTAATGAGGAGCATAAGGTCATTCCTTTTTGAATGCAGCTGACAAGAGGACGGTGATGGTCTCTTTTCAGTGGTGGCCACTGATAGGACTAGAGGAAATGGCCGGAAACTGAAACACCAAAAATTCCATAGGAACTTAAGGAAAAATTTCTTGACAGTGAGGGTGACAGAGCACTGGAACAGGCTGCCCAAGAGAGATTGTGGAGTCTCCTTCTCTGGAGATCTTCAAAACCCGCTTGGACGCAGTCCTGTGCCACGTCCTCTAGGTGTCCCTGCGTATGCAGGGGGGTTGGACTAGATGATCTCTAGAGGTCCCTTCCAACCCTAAGCATTCTATGATTCTATGATTCTATGACAACATTGTTTGTCTTCTGGGATTTAACAGCTGTATTGCTCTTAGTAAGAACAGGATTTTAACTTCAATTTTTTTCAAAATATTATGAAATTGTTTTGCACTAGAGAAGGAAGCCACATAAATATTATGTTAAATGATGCTTGGCTATCACACAGAGCACAGTATTGAGAAGAGTATGTAATTACAGATATATATAATAGATTACAAATGTTGCATATATACTCACCCTTTTGTACTTTTTTGCTTTAGCTATAATGCTATCACTCATACATTGACGCAGTACTTATAATTAGTTGTTATAACTTCAAAATGAGACCAGTTGTCTGCATTCTTTATTTGTATTTTAGTTAGAAAGCATTTAACACTCTGGATCTTTTAGTAGAAAGCCTAGTGGCTGCGTTATCTTCAGTAGAACATGCTTCCACCGTGTGTAGGCCTGGCCCTCCATGTAACAACTTGGAGCAGCTTGATACAGTGCAGGTTTTGGTTATGTTTTCTGATATAAATTCCAGGAGGAATCTAGTGCATATGGTGAAGCCTGTCATGTATTTATGTGATTGAGCAGAGAGCAATGAGCTTATGTCTCCTTTGAAGAAAAATATGATATTCTTCCACTGCATTGAAAGGGAGTGCAGCATTTTTACTGTTTGAGCTAAGTAATTAGAGTAAATGTTCTGTTTTGTGCTTAAGTGCTACAAGCATACCCTAGTGCAGGGTCCACTCTGTAGGCAGTGTTGGCGTTACTGTACAAGCAGCTGGGATAGCTGGCGCACTTAAATATACCTGCAACTGAGCCACTGTTTGCTGTTTCCCAAGGCACCAGACATCTGTAATAGCTGACACATTATGAACTGCACCGTAAATACCTACTATCTGGAAGGTCATCTGATGTCTTTCATAATAAAAATCTCTTCCTAACTCAAGTCTTGACCATCCCTGTAGGTGTCTGAAGCACCAGTTGCCCTCAGTGCTTTGCTCCCTTAGAATGGTGGGACAGACCTGGTGGTCAAACCATGATGGTTCTTTCCCTCTTTCTTGGTGACTTGATTTCGGGAAAAGATTAAAAGGCTTTTCATCTAAAATGTGGTTCAGAAAAAAAAAAAGTGAAATGCGATTAACACAAATGCAGTTAAGAAGCGATGGAGTGTAGCTGTTTGAGCTTTAAAAACGTACAAAATGAAATCGTTATTATAATGAGAAGTGGTGTTGAAAATAGCACAGTTCTATGGCATTTTCTGCTTACCACAGAAAGAATAGCCCGGTTTACAAAAAAAAAAAAAAAAAAAAAAATCCAACCCCCCACATAATTAATGCAAAATTCATTGTAAATAACCAGATGGCAAACAAGTGTATCCTATACATATTGTATTCCAGATATGTTCCTCCTATATCCTGGCTGCCAGGGAATGCCAGTCGCAGCATAAATATGTCATTGATAATTTGTCAGTTTGCCCTACTAATGACAAAAACTGTGACTATCAAAAATAATTTTAAAAGATTTCTTAAATAATATCTGTCAATTAGAAGCTTGTTGAAGAATTCTTTTTAATAAGCAACAGATGCAGCATTGTTTGCAGATAAACGATGTAATATTATATTGAAAAGATCAGGGAATGTAGTTGAAAGAAACATCAATGAGAAAAGTCCAGGCAGGTTGAATATAATGAAAAAGGATTCAGTTTTGTTCAGCTTTTGAAATTATTATTATTATTTGTTCTTTCCTTGTTTTCTCCTGTTTAGCTCTTTCATCATCAGAACGAAACGTAGCCTTTAAAAAAAAGATGTGAGACATCACTGTTTGCTGGTGTGGGAAAATGATGTAGAAATCTCAAGTGACCTTTAAAAATAATTTCCTCTTCTTTGAGGTTTGCTTTCATGTATGGAAAGAAATCACATAGGATGAAGGAAGAATGAGATCTGTGGGATCAGACTCACCACTGCAGCTTGATTGGTCTGAATTTGTTGTGTATTCTATGTATATTCACTCGTGCTTGGAGATTGTAGGAAAAGTAGGGTAGTAAATTGAGGAATAAAGGAAAAATAATCAATGCTCACTATATAATGTGGAGTTAGAGTCCTCAAAATGAACTTGTTATATTGAAGAAACTGAAAGCAGGACTTAATAAAGTCCATGATTCTTTTGTAAGCCATTTATGAACTATCCACTCTACAGAATTTTGTACAAGAGAAGTACAGTATAACATCATCTAGAATTAGAATAGCGACTGGATTTTCTTATTTATTTATGAGTTTGATTATAGATTTAAACACATCAAACATCATTAAAAGGAATTATATACTAGACAGGAGAGAACACAACCACACAAAATATGTTAGAATTTCCTTTCATATTGATTTATAGTGTGTTGAAAATAAGAAAGTACCTAAAGAGTTCTGCAAGACTAATTACATCAATATACATAATAAGGTAGAAATTAATCATTTCTCTCATCTATAAGAAAAGCAAAATGGAAGTGCTGATATCTAAGAAGGATAGTGAGCTTTTCCTGTCTACAGCTGACTCTATGAATAGAGCCAGAATATAGAATAAAAAGAAATATTTTTTCTTGTGAGTTGATTATGTATTAAGGTCAGAAACAGAATGAGATGTCACCAGGGAATAAAAATTATCTAACGATATATGTAAACACTAATCTTGTTTGAAAGAGTGAGAAGAATGGTTAAAAAGACTACTACCTCCTACAGAAGGCAGATTTTCCTCAATTTGCAAGTAGTGTAAAACACCCAGCCTATCTTCCTAATTGCAGGATGATTTTTTTTTTCCTCACAGTGAAAGAAAAGCCTTGGTCTTCATAGGATTTCTGATTGTTATTCATTTCTGAAAGTGCTTTGTTCAACACTGTCTTCGAAGTTGAGAAATATAGAATTTAAATCCTTCACTCACTTTCACATAGGTAGTATGGAAAGAGTAGAGGAGTGGTATGTGCATCTAGGAGAATGTGCTCAGAAGTAAACAAACCCAAAATAATGAGCAAAGGAATACTATACACCTGCCAAAGGCTGAATGAAAGGGTAATGGCATGAATTTCCAGAGTAATTTTTATGTAATTTGCCAGAGAAAACAGAAAAATGAGATTTTCTGCCAGATTCTTGGGAAAAAAAATCGTATATTGTTCTGTGCAGTGGATTATTTCCTTCTCATAAAAGTCAATTCATTAAAAATCACTGATCCCAATAAAATGGAACAATCAGGAAATAAACTTGAAATATATCACACAGCTGATTATAAATTTTCTGAGTATTTGCTTCAAGAAAAAGAGTTGCTCAGCATCGAAGGATCCCTTACAGGAAGAATGACTTTTACAACAGAGACTTTCTGTAAAGAAGTAGTCTGAAGCTGAAGAGTAAAAAAACCCCAAAACTGCAAAAGTAAAAGCAGTACTTTTAATCAAAGATCTGTATGGCTGATTATTATCCTCTCTAAGAAGAATCAGAATAGGCTATTTCAGTTGGATTTAAACAATAGTCTTTTGAGAGAAACATATTCAGCAAGAGTGAATACTGTTTTTAGAAGGAAAATAAGTAATGGAAAATTTAAAATGAAAAATGACTTTTTGACAATTTTCATTTTAAAAATAGACTTTACCTAGACATTTTTTTCTGTAGCTGTCACTGTTTACGTATGTCAAGTGAGTTCTGTTAAGAATTATACCTAGCTAGCTTTAAATTTTCATTTAAATTGTAATGATAATGCTGCACATTATATATGATATGCTCTGTAATAAGGAGGTCTCAAAGCAACTGTTTTTTCTAGGAAATCTCATCTCATACATCAAAGGAAATATCCTGTTACTGTTGTTTAAATAAAGGTGATTTTTTCCATTTGGTTTTCAAAATTGGGTTCATGAAATTTTACTAGTGTATTTTGTTTTATAAATACATACATATATATATATATATATATATATGATCTCTCCCTATGATCTTTTTAGAGAAATTAGAGAAAATTTAAAAGCAATGTTATGGTTAAGGAATTAGAAAGTATAGCTTAAGTTTCAATTATTTTTATATAAAAATATTTATATGTATTTTTATATACCTCAGGTTTAAATCTGAGGTAATCTTTTTGAACATTTGCAGGCAAGTCCATTAAGTCCATTAAGTCCATTCAAGTCCATTAAGACATATTGTGCCTATCCAATTACAGACCTCCTTCAAAATCTTAGAGGGGTGCTGCAACTTACCTCAGTCCTGTAGCCGTTCACTATTCAGTGGCAGTTTTGAAGTTGTCCCTTAGGCAGTGCAATTGTTGACCAAAGTAAAGCAAAAAAAATGTACTAAGAGGAAATTAAACTCTTTTATATGAAGTCTAGAATGGTATGCAGAACTTAGAATCACTGTGGGGAATTCCCCAAGAGGCAAATGTCTTTCTCAATTTATGAAAATAGTTTTGACTACTGCAAGAATTAAAAAAAAGGACTTACAAAGAAAAACTAAAAAGTAAACAGCTTAATAAAGATATCTGGCATAGCATATGCACAAATATTTTAATGCTGGATGGGGCATTGTACAGTAACATTAATTTAAAAAGTGAGGCACTTTTCAATAGTTCTTCTTCTTCCAGAACAGCCTTTGAAATTATTGCTATTAAAATGCATTAAAAAGAGAATGATACTTATAGAAAATAGTTTCTGTATAATTGAGAGATATTCTGGAGTATGATAAGGGAAAGCTGTCTGCCTAAAAATCAGTGATAAGTTTGACTTAATAACTTTAATAAAAAAAAGAGAAAATGCTATGTGCTTTTTGCAGACAGAAGAGAAACATTTTTGCTACTTTACTCTTTTTCCTCACTGCAGAAATCAGCACAAATCACCATTTTGCAGCTTCTTTGGGCCAACCCACCCATTCATATGCTGTCTTGAACTTTGATTGGGATTCCTCTGGGGTGCCGTGGATTCCTCCCCAGTGGCATCAGCTGTTTCCAGCATGTGGCACATCATAGCGCTGTGAAGTCTGGTGTGCTGGCTAGGCAGGCAGCAGGGCTTTCAGATGCTGTGCCTCACTGGAGACTCTGCCCCCTCCAATCATTGTACCTATCTTCTCTGAGGTTTTTCATTGACCTGCAGGATTAAAGAGAAGTGTTTAGAAAATGGCAGACTTGCTCTAGGTGTGCCATGTAAACACAGTGTTAGGGCAGCGTGGAAACAGGAATATGGAGGGCAAGGGACAAAGTGAAGTGTCACCAGCCAGTGCTGCAGCCCTCAGCTTCTCTTGGACTGCACACGGGGTGAGCAGAGGAATGAATCAAGCAAGTCCTCTGTGTGCTCAGGCAGGGCACTCTGCAGCATCTCTAGCAGTGGTAAAATTTGGATGGGATTCAAGCTATTTTTTCTACTTTTGTCTCACACCTCATAGTACCAGTTTGCAGTGGAACATGCATGGTGTTAATTCTTTAAGATACACACCATTAGAAAGATGCATGTTCCTTCCTAATCATCATGTATAGAAGTGGATGTAAGGTATGTATTTCATTCCATGCATTCATTGTATATATATGTATGTCTTAACATTGTCCTGCATTTTCCAGGATGTCTTCTTTAAGAAATTAAGGAACAGTACTGCCTGGAGAGCTACTAATAGGACTGTTATGAGTTTTCTCTCAGCTTTCCCAAATGCTACTTGTTTTGGGCCACTTGTTACATTTCTCTTACGGTGAAAATCTAGAAATACCTTTGGATATAGAAGTAGATTTTCATATATTTTCATTTATAATAGGGTGGTTGATAGTAATGATCATTATCTAAATGGGAATGAAAATGCTGCAGCTTGATTATGGCTGATTTATTCTTCTATACCTACATCACAAACAGCTCAGGATTTCTTCTATTGCTGTGCAGTTCTTTCCTGTTTTATGTGATGTATATCTAGCTGCAACCTGGATGTAGGCCTACTGATAAAGGAAAGCAGAAGAGAAGATTAGGAGTAAAACAGTCCTCAACTTCAGAAAGTTAGAGAAAATATCATTGAGACTATAACAAATTGTTTTACTTCTCTGTTTGTTGGCAATTCTTCTAATAGTTTCATATCCAAAATAATGTGACAATAGGTTCTTTTGGTGAAGCTGCAATTTGAATTTTGAGTTGTTATGTCAATGTAACAAAAAGGGCTTTCATTAATGCAAATAAATGAAAAATATGAATGCAATATTTGTCCATTATGACCCCTGAAGGCCTTTTCTGTGGGTAGGGTCTCCTAATTTGACAGGCAGCTCTTTCCTCATTTTCATGCTCTGCCCATTACTGAATCACAGTTAGTAAAATGCCAGATCAGGCTGGTACCCATTTCATTCTGTGGTGGTGAAGATGGTGTCTAGAGCCAAATATCAATGATTTATAAAACCATGTTTCTTCTAACATGCACGAGAGTTAGAAATGTCTGTTAATCTTTTTTTTTTTTCTTTTTTTGTGCATAATAGTCAGGGAAATGGGCATTTTCAATAATTTAGCAGCTATATTTTAGCCTAACTGAATTGCAACTGAATTTTACAGTCATAACTGCCATTTAAAAAAATATGCTAGTAAAAATATTATGTATATTCTTGGGCCATGAATGTTTTTTCACATTACAGGGTTTTTTATTTCCAAATTTACGTTTTTCACTGGAAGTGTGTGTTCCTGAAAATCTGTGACAATAGAAGCACAGTAGAAACCTTCAAAGCATATTAAAGAGGAAATATATTTAACAAGGCCAGCAACCTCTATAAAGTATTACTAGAATGTTTATGATGGTATCAGTAGACCATGGATTAAGGCAAGAGCTAGGAGCAGGGAATGGTTTGATGAGAAGTTTATTAACCGAAGTATTATCTAATCTAAACTGCAAATGTGTTGACTAAAGCAATTCTGTCTTTTCAAACTTAGTTAGTATGGGTAGAAAATGTGTGTTGCAGTTGTCCTCTGATAAGAGTCATGAATCTGCAGTCGAGCTTTGATATACAGTACTACACCTCATACGTCTAGACTATCACTGTTATTTTTATAATTTGAAAGAATCTTACTCATAAAGTGGAAAGCAAATATTAAAAGTGCAAGCATTATAAAAACCAAATTATGATGAAAACTTCCATCTGTCTGAGGAAAATGCTATGGTTTATTATGCTATTAGAACTTCCTTATAATTGTAAATGTAGCAAGCTACTCTTGCTTTAAAGCAGGAATTTAAAGAAAAAATAAATGAAATTTCCTTACCTTGGGGAAAGCAAATGCTTGTGCCATTCATGCTGAGTGTTTACTTTAATCAATGAGGATAGTGTATATTTTTTAACACAATAAAGAAAGAAGAAAAAAAAAAAGAATACTTTTTGGTATCTTTAAATGTGTCTGATCATGGCTTTATGGAAATCTTTTGAAAATTTCCTTTGCATCTCTCCTTTACAGCAAAGACTTCTTTCAAGGAACTGTCTAGCTATATAAATAGCTTCTATCATATACTGCTATTTTAAAGATAACATCTTTAAAGCTTGCTCACAAACTGTACTTTAAAGACATCTTTTACAGTTGAAAAGATATGATGGTATGTATTTCTGAAAGAGTAATGGTGAACTTTGAACGGAATTTAATAGAGAGAGGTACATCTAATAATTTTTGAAAAAGGTAATCAATTCTCTGCTGACCTTGAAGTAGCTATGAGTCCCTAATATGCACTTTCTTAATAAAAAACATGTAAAATGTTTACTAATATGAGTCAGGTTAGAACTCTTCATGTAGATTTTAAAAGTGAAATTGATGTTCACCAAAGCAATTATCTACTACATCCCCCATTTAGAATTAGTAGAAGAACAGCAGCAGGATGTCCCAGACTCAGTCAGAAACAAGTCTGGTTACTGCCTGTTGATGCCAGAGAGGATTTGCGGAGCGGGTAGAAGTTTTAAAAACCACATCATTATGAGCAGATCGGGATATAAAGAAAACAGTTGAAGGAAAAGCTGCTACTGTTTTCAGTAACAGGCCTTTGCCTTAAGCAGAAGTGTTTGGCGATACCAAGACAAATGAAAAATTTCAAACTGGTTTTGATAGAAAATAGACATATCCACAAGAGATTCATACATTTTTGTGTAAACAATGAATTGCAGAAAGAATGTAAATGTGAAATAGATAAGTAAAGGTTAGCCAAGACCTTGAAAGTGGACTATCATTGCCTTTGCCTTTATATTTCCCAGACATCTTGTTTCAAAGGCAATGTATCTTCTGTGTGAATATGTTATTTAAGAATACATAAGCATTGTTTAAATTGTTTTGTTTTACCCAAGTGTAATTTTTTTTTATACTAAGCAATTATGTGATGATGTGATGAGCTCTCTTGCACCCAAGTGGGAGAAAATAATAAAAGCTATTCGGGAGTGTAAAATATAACGTCTTGTTTAAAGTTATATATAAATTGGTATTGATGAGAAAAAACTCTGTCTTATGCCTCTGAAAATATGTTGGCCAACATGCAGAAAGGGCAACATTATAATTATTATATATTATTTTATGCAATATCCCAATTATAACAGCATTTATGCTGCATACTTTCTCTCCAGCGTTTTCTTTTGCAGGAAATTTCTTATAGTATCACCTAAAAAAATGCAATCTACTGTTTTTTTCCTAATATTTTTCTGTAACTACATTTTTACTGCTTCTGTGGCATCTTGTGGTATAAAAGACTGGTAATTACATCTAATTAGAAAAGATTAAAATGCTATGACTCAGAAAAATAATGAAACTTGATTACATTTTATATAAGGCATTAAATCCCCAAACTACATTTTACACTTCAAATTAGTTTATAACTTGATGAACCAGGAAATGGCAATGTTTGAATGTTTAACAGAATATTTGTTTCACTCAAAGAATTTTAATATCTTTCCCTCGGACTAATTATTAAAAACAAAACTTCCTGTATGAAAGAGAAAGTTGTGTTTTATTTTTATTACTTTAATTCTTCATATATTTTATGGCTCACCTTTTTGTGATAATTTACATTAAATGGACTGTGTGAAGGGGAAGGATGAATATTAGAAAACAGCTTTGATAAATTAAAACATAATGGCTTTTTTTAAATTTACCCACTAATGGCATTTTTTTAAAATTTAAAGACCTTTTCCATTTTTATTAACTCAACCATCAAGAAGCTGTAATAAAGAACTTTTATTCTTTAATACAGCATTACTTCTTTTTCCTATCATTGTTTCAGAATAAAAGTTCATTTCAGTTACAGTCCAGTTCACAAAGATGCTTGCTTTCTGCCAGCAAGCAGTTCACTCAAACATATGCAGTTTTATAGGAGAGCAGAGGGAGACATTAGACAGAAATAGAATTGTGCAATAAACACCATGTACGCATTAGGGACTTTCTAGATGGAGTGAGAAAGAATGGCATAATGGCATACATAAAGACATCAAATTACTTAAAGAGTATATTTTGCACGCGGAATATGTACGCGTTTTTCAGAATACGAAAAATAAATTGTATCCTGAAAAGATCAAGTTTTAAATTTTCAGATCACATGATGGTAATTCATGCTAAAGCAGAGAGGTGTCATGAAAACTTGAGTCATGTGAAAGTCAGATACCATTGCCAGACAGATGTCTGTTCTAGGTAAATGACTGATGCACCGTGTATCAGCTGTAATCAGTCCCAATCACTGGCAGTGCCGTTTTCTAAATAGTGAAGACAAAAATGTTTAATTATATTTAAAAAAAAGCCCTCCAAGATCTTGATAGCTACATATCTAAAAGCTCCTCAGTGTATAATATTTCAGCTTCAAGATTACACTTTTATAAAAATGTTCCACTTACCTATTCCTCTGAATAATAAATATGCATAAATATGATTTTAGCAATATGTTTCTATAAGAAGACTTCAGAATTATGCACACTGTTGACAGAGGCTGTGAATATTTTTACTTGTGATAATTAATTTGCAGTGACATTTATATGCTTGCATTTTCCCTAATTGATATTTGCCCAACTCCACTGACAATGTACTTTATGTACTGAAAATGCAAGTACTGGGAGACATTAAAAACACAAGCCATTATTGGTGACTTAAGGGAAAGATGTGTGGGTGCTGCTTTTCCAGAAGCATTCAACACCACATTTCCAAGTGTTACTTTGCTATAACAACTAGGTTCAGACTCCCAAAAGAGACTACTTAGTAATGTAACACCGTGTTTAGCGTTTACTGTACTGTGCTCAAGTGAAAAGTATGGCCACATACTGTGGCATGAGGCTTTGTCCAGTCGTTTATTATAGATTTATCCAAATACCTTGCACTCTTGTGTGCAATAAGTGTAACTTCACTTCTCATAAATTTGGGAATAGACTGCAACTGTGCGTTGTTGCATGGGTTCATGGTAGAGTTCTGTCCCCAGCACTGCCCAGCTTTCTGCCTGTACACCCCTTATGTCATCCTCAATAAACTTGTGTTTCCATTTGACAAGCTGCCCCATAGTCAGGATGGCCATTCTGCTCACACGAACACTGCAATAACCTGTTAAGTAGCTGAAGACTGACTCACAGAGGCCCACAGCATGACTGCCTTTTGAACAGTGGGTATTTTGCCCTTGTTTGAGAAGGAAAACAATGTAAAATTACAAAGGTGTTTTTCAGGAGAAAGGCAGTGGTTTGTTTGTTTATTTGTAGGCAAAATCACAAGTTTAATGGTCTATGATCGATTATAATCTATTTTCATTTTCCCTTCACTCAATACTCACGAGCCACACTTCTAGAGTAAATTAGGCAATTTTCAGAAACTTACTTCTACCACATAATATTGCATTTCATTCTTTCTTTGTTACACTCACTAAGGAGAGGACTGTAATTGTCTGCTCTGCTTTACAGTATTAAAATGTTAAATAGTCTCAGAAGAAACTTACCCTTTGTCTTATGACTTCCATTTCTTCATAGTGTGCAACTAAGGTCTGTATTATCATAGTTAACTCTATTTACTCTTTGACACTGGTAATAATAAATAGATCTCTCTCTAATTTGACAAAAATTCTGTTGAATGGAAAATAATTCAAAACAGTCACTGACATCATGCTTATATTGCATTTTAAACAAAGGCTTAAAGCCAATAATTCTTGTTCATAAATGTTTTAAAAATGTTACTTTTCTGAAGTGCTCTCCAAGGCTAGAAACTTTGTCCTGAATGTTCCATCTGTCTATAACTTTTGAAGTATTTGGGATTATATAAAGCTCTCCCACTAATAAGCATAGTAGAAATGGAGTATTTTAGCACCAAGGCTTGGTTAACAGATATCCCTAAGATGAGGATATACAGCCTGTCTCCCTGAGGACTGGCTGTCCATGCATATGGTGGACTGGACCTCATGGTCAGGGTGCATCACCTCATCTATTGCACCAAGAAGGTCGTCTGGTAGGGCCATGTGAAGTGGAGCAACCAAAGAAAGCATGAGAGAGATCTTACTTCCCCCGAATAATCAGGCTGGTAATGGTGCATAGGGAACAGATTCTGAAAGAGAGGTATTCCCTGTAATTAACAGAAAATGAATGAAAAAAGGTTAATTTAGCAGTTGTTTATACAAAGTTATATGCATGTATTTCCAGGGAAAGAAAAAAGGTAAAAAATACACCATACTAATGAGATATAAGGTGCTCGGCCACAAGATTTAATCAGTTTTTTATTGTGGCCCAACACAGGCCACAAGATGTAATCAGGTTTTTGTTGTGGCTGAGCTCTCTGAGCAGAAATCATTGCTGCTTTCAGGCCTTTGCAGGGTTAGTGCTGCTGGAATATTTACCACAGTGACTCCAAACCCTTGCACTTTGTGGGCCATGTATGTACTATAGACAGTGAATATTAGCAAATAGAAATTTACCCTAAAGTGCAAGGGTTTATAACCAATAATAAGACAGGAAACAGATTTTTACACCTGCTGTTGAAATATTTGCTCAGTCCTTACAGTTCCACAGAAAGATATTCCTGGTGAGACCTGTTATTCTTTAATGGGCGTATTTTACCTAATATTTGTTGTCCTTTAAAATTTGAAATATATTAAAGGGAACCCTTTTAAATTTACAATTTAATTCATATTCAGTGCTATTAACCACAAATTTGATTCAGTAATTTCTAAATAAGGAAGTGGTGTTGCCACTTACAAACTTTAAATTAAAACATGATTTTTCTCCCCCTGGTTTTCTGGCAAGAAAGACCACATAGATATAAATGAAGTATTTTGTAACTAGAAAATATTTGCTGTTCCTGAAACCATGCCAGACTTCAGATTTTGTGAAGAGTTTTATGGACACAAAGCCATGTTTGTATAAGAACATCTGGAAAAATACAACAGAAATCTTTGTAACTTTTCGTCAAGTATTTTAAAGATGTGATCTTTTAAAGCACCATTTCCCTAACTGTTGTAATGTTTTCTAGGTAAGATTACTGGCAAAAATATTTGTGAAAATGACGTAGTAGGAATGTGCACACAGAGCAGATTTTTATATTCTAAGCTTAATCAATCCCACTGCAAAACTTCATCAAAGGATTACAAATAACCTAGAAATCTAATATCCTGCTGATATTTAGATCATCACACAGATAGAAAGTTTAGATCACTTAAAATTTGAAATGATTTTGTAAGGCAATGTACCTACAGTGTGATTATGGCATCTGTGTCCCAGTGTTTCATTTCAGGACCCTTTAATGTCTACTTAGAAGGAAAGTAGGTACCAGGTGAGAAAGGAAGACTTACCAAGTAGATACATAATGGTTACTTAAAAACAGATAATATAGAGATCTGCTATTTCTGCAGTAAAGTCTTTGTTGCGTTGTCTTGCTTGATAATGCTACAAATTTCAGAAGGAAAATTGAGAAGATAATATGCTGGTAGGATTCATTTTTATTTTGAAGGAGGAGAAAGCATGAGGAACAATTTTATTTGAAATAAAACAAGTATGGCTCATGACATGGGAACAGCATTTATGGAAACTCTTCACTTGTGGCAGCCTTTTGAGTGCCTTAGGAGCAGCTCACATTTTACAACCGTTGCTCTTTGTAGGTGTTAATGGTAGAAGACATAAGCAGGTAAAGTCAGAATTACTGTAATCTTAGACCCTTCTGCATAGGGTCATCTTGCACTTTGTACCAATTGCAAGATTTGCATTTTGATAGAGATTATGAGGTTTGGCGCTGGTTATTTCTTCCTCTGCGGCTGCAAGAGTGCAGGAGGAGAGCAATACTTCCTACTGCTCTTCAGCTTTCCATTAGCATCTTCCAGGCTTTTCTCCAGGTCTCTATTTTCCCCACATAAGTCTCCAATATATCCTGATTCAGAACTACCACTGCATCACTCTGGAAAGCCCATTTCCCATACTTTTCCTGTGTTTTGCTGTTCTGTTGTGATGGACATGTGGACTCTGAAGATTGCATAAAGAACGAAGTGCTCATGGCTGTTAAAGGTAGTCTCCCACACCTACAAGATGTTTGTCTCTCACCACGACAATTTTGCCTTTTTCTAGACAACGCTGTTGCTCCTGTCTTACACTAATATGTACATACATGTATGCAGACATAGAGGATTGCCATGTTGCTGCAGCCACCCCCCTCCCTCTTCAGCTACCCCCTTCCCTGAATTAATTGGGTAAGTTTTCATTCTGAGGGCACTCTGTTCCAAGCCTCAAAGTATAAACTAAATGTGAGACGCTAATACAATGTCAAATAGATTACAATCGAGTCATTTTCTGAGCTGTGCAATTAAAAGGGATTTAGCAGTGTTGTGGCCTACATTTGGTGTCCTTACTTGTTAGTCAGGCTCCAATCATGCTGTATATTCACTAGAGGTTGTAGGGAGGGAGGAGCAGGAAGAGCAAGTCCTCAGATCTCTGAGAATGGTTGCCCTTAGGACATGCTATACTATAATAATGTGATGAAGAAGAAATATAAAATAATGTCAAGCAGAAGAAAATGCAACAACTCCCTGGCTGTTTAAATGAAGAAATTAGACATGGCAAAATAGCCTCTAGGAGTATGTGTGTCTTTGATCTTTCTCAGACCCTGGACTGCTTGTATGTTTTGCTGTAAATTGTACATTTCTCCGTAAACAGTAAATAACCCAAATCAATGGACTTTTTAATAGCAAATCAGTTCAAGATAAATGCTAAACAATTTCCAGCATATATATTGTTATGTTGACTGAAGGGAAAATCTTAGATATGTTATTTACTTTGTGAGCTCATAAATGGATGCCGGCTGCCCATCATATAAAAAACTGCTTTAAGAAATATTATAGAATTTCATGTAGTCTTGCTTTTTTCATTATAAAATGGTTTTTATATTCAAATGGAATAAAAATGATTCTACGATCTCTTCTGCTGTGTGGCTTTAGCTAAGCTAACTTAGGAAACAAAGAAAAGCACTCTCTAACTCATTAGATTGTTCCTAAGGAGTTCAGCTCAGAAATAAAATGAAGCAAGACCTAGAGGATGATGAGGTGAAGATGAAGGGAGAGTGGCAAAATTGATATTAGAACCCTTAAACCACAGTAGAATGTGTATGGCCTTGAAAATTTCATTGAACATTTCCATAATCATTAAGAGCAGATTTAGTGTGCTTCTAATTTTTTAATAGAAATTTAGGTACGGTTATGTTAAAAGAGTGAACAGGTACAGGAGACTCTTAAGTTATATCAAATTGTGAGAAGCATGTTTTCTTCTGCTCACTTACAGGAGTCAGGCACTTTCAAAGGGAGCTAAGCATAATATTTTACACTGTAGAAGGATGGGCATGCATTTCAGATAGGTAATATGCTGTTGATTTTCCTATTTGCAAGAGGAGAGTGAGATCCAAAATATACTAAAGATAAATGTGAATGCGTATGTATTTTAGTATTTTAGAGATGCATGCAATATTTGTAAGGGAAGTTTTCTTTTTAAATGTGGTGTAGTCTAAATGCAGTTTTATGCATGAGGAGTACAAAATCTAGTATTTTTCTTTTCCTTCCTCTCATATTGAGCAACTCATAGCCTGCAAAAAGTGAGCTACGTATTTAGTGTGGTTTGCTGTGCTTGCTTATGCAGTACCCAGCTCTTCTTCAGTTCGGGTTCAAGCCTCTCAGAGTATTTCTTCCAGGACATACTCATCAACACAGTACAATGACAAATTCAATAATTTTTACAAGTTTGGTAGAAGCCCAGGTTAATAGGTATGTGTGGTATATTACATTAATGCCAATTAATGAGTAGTAATTCTGAAGATTATTATAGAACCTGAAAAATATTTTTCTATTAATATTATTATAATTTAAATAAAAATAAAGTAATTTAGAGCCAATGCTTGACTTGCATCTACACAGCTACTGTGTTAATGTGATTGACTTCCATTATTGGTGGGTCCTTCACAAAAATAGAAAACATTGGCTAATGCAGAGTGACAGCAATAAGAAGTACTGCTTTCATCAGATAACTAAGATTTGTAGTTATGTGTTTCAGGGCCCCAATCCAACAAATCACTTAAAAGCATGGTTAAAGTTAAGCTGATGCTTAAGAGCTTTTCTGGATCAGGGCCTAAGACAGGAATACTCACATATCATGATTCAGAAATATAAGTTAATTTTCTTAAGAGCTGTTAGGAAAATGTTGTTCTTTAGTACGAAAAAGAGTTATGGTAGGTTGTTTGGCATGCCCTTTATTCCAGACAGCACCTATTGGCTACTGTGGGAGATAGATACTATACCTGTTTGGGAGTACAATTTGACATCATGCTGCAAAATCTACTCTATTCATAAAATAAAATTAAATATGTTCCTATGCAGTGTAGCAGTCAGCCGTTTATTGAATAACTCAACTGAGAGTCATTTCAAACAAGCATCTTAAATTTCTGAGACTTTGACAACACATAATCTGGGGTGAGTTAATGAGGGTGAGTTAAATGTATATCTGAAAAGAAGAAAAAACTCAAAGCTTTTCTAATCAAGTGTTTGTCAACCTGTAAATTCTTGCTAGCCTGAAGAAATCTGGTCAGTTTCACTGGTAGTATCGCGTTATGCCTTATGGTTTATCGTTTCCATTTTCACACAAATATTCAGCAAAGTTTCAGAGGGAAGTTGTGGCTTTACTAAAATACAAAAGCAAAGTCTCTCTAACTTTAATTGGGCAAAATTTCACCTTGAGAATTTGTATTCTCAGTGCCCTCCTCATAATTTAAAAATAGAATAAAATGAGTAACTCAAAGCAAACTACATTGTGTCAGTAAAACTCATTGCGTTACCAATGTAACAGACAACTAAACAACATTTATTTATCTCCTGACAATTTCTGCATTCTTTGAATTTCCTCATTTTCAAATTTCTGAAGAGGAAAGAAGAATTTAGTAGCACGAGCTGGAAATCATCAGAAATGCAGGCTGAGGAGGGAAGCATTTCAGAGCTATGCAACCACTCCAGAAAAACTGCTGATTCTCTGCTGCGTACCGTCTGGTTTTAAACGTTCAGTTTGATTCTCTCTAAATCTGCCCTCCTAAATACTTGATCTGATACAAAATTGCTCATATTTGCCCCACATGTTACAGACAACTTTATGTAAATATCACTCTGTTGATTTTTTTTTAAATGTCCTGATAATTTCCCTCTTATTACCTCCTTCATATTCATCGTATTTGAGTACCTCACCTGGAGAAGTCTTAAAATTCTCATTAGGAAGTTTCATTCCTTCCTTTGTTTGGTGTTTCTCTAAGCTGTATATATGGAGAAGTTTTAATAGCTCCTGACAAATCAGTGGCAGTAGAGTTTGAATTCCTGTAGATTTTTTTTTCCTGAATTAGCACTGTTTGATAAACCCCTTTCTATTACTGTGTTATACAGATCTGAACACAATATTGTACAATACATTGTCATTTCTTAATAGGAAGCTACTTAAAATGCTGTCAAAAGTTAGCCATAGACTGTGTCTGTTCAAATTACAATGAAAAAAAAAATGAGTTGGGAAAACACACTC
>NW_010584324.1:43500-103569 GCF_000705375.1 Tinamus guttatus | reverse complement strand
TTCTTAACCAAAGTAAAATACTTAGTAGAATATGTGATTCTTGGCTAACATTCAGGGTAAATTTTGCATAAATAAATCAAGAAGAATTACTATTTCTATTTCTGTGCCATTTAACTTGACATATAGCTAAAAAGAGTTACTGCTTGTTAGTATACTGTTCCTCAAAAGTCAGTTTCTCTTTTGCAGGCAAATGGAAGGTAAATCACTCCATGCCACTCTTCTGAAAAAAAGAAATGTTTACAATAATACTGTCAATACAGCATGATACTTTACCTTCCTTCAACTGTGATGTGATGTTGAATATTATGTTCTTGTTTTTCAGTTCCCCCCAAATGATTGACATACAAATGATTTTTACTTTGACCCAAGAAAAATTGGAAAATGATGGGCTTGTCTAACACATTTATCTTCAAAGTAGGAGAAAGTGCAAAGCAATCTAATAATAGTATTTAATGATGCCTCTCTGTATTCAGTGCAACTCAGGAAAGCCATGACCTACCGCTATACGTTGAATTGTATTTAAATGTAACATTAATGAGCCACGCATATTTTCTGTGAAACCTGACAGTAATGTAGGTGCCCAGTGTCTCTGAAACCATACTTTAATACATCAGACATATTTGATATGGCACTTACCACTGAAAAATAAATATTTACCAGCAGTTGATTGCATAAATACTTTCTTCTGACAGTTTCCTGATAGTAAATAACAGTGATAACTGAGGTCCCAATTTTGTTTTGGGACTTAGAAAGCAATCTTGTCCAGGATGTTGAATGTCTTGTGCTTTTTGGGTATTCTCTTTACACCAGAGTACCACTGCTGGTGACCAGCGGTCCTGCTATTTCTGGCATGCTTATATAATAAGATCATCTGCCCTAAAACTGGTAAGGTTCTGATTCTTTGGATTGTTCCCTTTGGATTGTTCCCATCCTTTCTGTTTTTTTTTTTTTTTTTTGTTTGTTTGTTTTTTTCTGGGGAGCATGAATAGTATAAACAGAATAAATGTAATTAGAAAACAGAGGAGCAAAGAGGTAGGAACCAGTATCCATCTGTTTCTGACCACTGCCTTTTGCACTCATCTGTCTCAAACTTGGGCCATTTTCTGAATAAAGAGCCAGACTTGAACAGCTCTTGATAAGTAGCTTAATATATTTTCTAGGCACAGAGAGAAAGAACATTTCCTGGTTTCACTGCTTTTAATTACACAGCATACAAGGATTTAAAGGATCAAATCACCACAGATTTGCTTTTCCAAGTTACCTTCTTAAATCAGCTTTACAATAGATTTATATAGCCTGCAGATATGCAGCAACAGAATAAAACTAAGCCTTTCTGATTTTCAAATCGTCATCATTTAAAGAGCTGTAATTCATATTTAATGAAGAAGAAATAGCAAAAAAGCATCTACAAGCATTTAACAAGTGATTCTGAGAACATTAAGTTTTTATCCTCTGCTAAAAGCACTTCACCTCTTCTTTCACTGTATAGGCTGATAGAACATGTTTGGAAGAAGTTGGGTATTTTAATGCATTATTAAATTTTAAAAGAGCTAATATTAGAAATAAATGATAAGCTTAGATGAAAATGATATGGTTGCATTTTTCTTGAATTGTATAAAGAATATTCATTTCAATGGAAGTAATTTATTGCAAACAGAATGGGAAACAAAAACAAGGTTATATGCCACTAACCTCGATTATAGAGATAGATCTTAGCAGACAACCCCCTAGTTTTATGTAATTGCTAAATTAGGTGATGAAGAAAAGCAGTGGATACGGGTGGATTTCAGTAATGCATTGATAAAGCGTGATGAGACATGACTCTCACAACTGATTTGGAACTGCTTGAGTATGAATCTAATAATGTGCTTTGCAAGATGACTAAAAGACCATAAATGAAAGTTAATGAGAACTGGCAAAGTATTGTGGGTCTGATGGGGAATGACATGAACTGAGTTAGTTGGTCTTATTTTAAAATCCTCAATTCTAATCTGGACAAGAGTTCTGTCAGTTGTAGCTGATAATAAATAGGGAGGAGTTGAAAATGCCTGCAAAGGCAGAATGGTAATATAAAGGAGATTTACAATAATAAAATATGTGCTCTGAAAAATCACCAGATGGAAAAAATGTAAGTAATTATATCTAGGAACCACAACAGTCAATCTGAGACTGAGCCTTCTCAGCTAGGTATGGGTCACTCTGTAGCACCAAAGGTCAGTCTCTGATGCTGCCCAGTAGTAGAGAGGAAAAGCGTTTGAGAACACAAAGCAAGTATCAATCATTATTCACTCTCAAATTTAGCAACCATCAAGGCTAGGGAATTCCTTAGACTAAATCAGCATTGGTTTGTATTTTTGGCCCCATTCTTCCATTTTAGAACCACTTTTTTGGCTTTCACAGTGTTAAAAGGATACTAGAAATTAACATGTATGATGTAAACAATACTTTTTACATTACTTTAGTCTGTCAGCTTGATAATCTCAATATTCACCTCCTACTCTTTGTGTTATAACTACTGGTGTATGTGTTCCTTATTCAATTTCCTTCTATTGATTATGATTTTATATACTATATATGGTCATACCACTTCCCTGTTTTCTGAGCTGAAAATTCCCTTTGTGTTTAATCTTTCATTTTCTGTAGGCTGTTTCCTATTGCTAATCATCCTTGTCAGCTTATGTAGAAATTTCTATATATTTCTGTCACCTTTTCTATTTCTATTATTTGCTCTCTGAGCTGGAAAGACTAGTACTCTGCACAGAATTCAAGATGTAGATGCATTTTTTAAAATTATTGCTTTCTTAATAGTTATTAATATTTTATCTACCTTTTGACCAGAAAGTGGGCATTTTCATACTATTCCTCTCAATGATTCAGAACACTTTTCTGCGGGGTAAGAATAAGTTTGAACTCTTTCCTAACTATGGTGACTGAAAGCTGCTGTTCCCAATGACTGGAAATGTAAGTGAAAGTAAGTATGGTTCCTATGTGCTACAACTGTTGGACATGAGAACAACCATTAAAATGGGTTATCAGATTTTATCAGATTTTTCATACAAAGGCTAATAGTTGAATAATCTTGGAGACAGAAATATCTTTTTGTCTCTTGAGTATTATTTCTGGTAAACAGTTTTTCAGGCATTTGTGGGTGGGAGGGACAAGGAGGAGGTTTCTAATACAAATAGTAGTGCTGTTGCCATGTATAATATGTTATGGAGATAAACTCTCAAGTGCCAAATTCATTGGCAGTTCAGGATAGTATATATAGTTCAGTGTAATATCTGTTAGTTGCAACCATTTTCCAGGGTTTCACTATACACAATGTGGAAAGAAGGTGAAACTAAAATGTCTTGAGATGATATGAACACAAGAAAAATATGATTCAGAACTTCCCTTTTCATTATGTCCTTTATTTACCTATAGAGATCTAGCTATTGAAGGGTTTGTCATTCATATTAAGAGATAAAACAGACAATTTTACTGAAATCTGACAAAATTTCTTAACATTTACGACTAAATGGTAGCTGTGTGGTCAATTATTGTGAGGTAATAGATTATTGTAGTTTTATATCAGATTAAATATAGGAACTATCTATCTGTTCAGATTAAATATAAGAACTATCATCTGTTTTATATTAAATGTAGATTATTATTCTAATGTTTCCTTAAGTGTAATTTTTAAAGATCTCTTTGTATTTGTCAACAGTTCTAAGAAGGGTATATTTATTAAAATGTATGTTCCTCAGATTTATGGGAAGAAAAAAAAAAGTATTCAGGCTTAGGATTGCTGTAATCCTATTTACAAGTACACTTTGGATAATTACACAGATTTGTACCTGTATATGTGTTTCTTTTAGTCTTCAGGGTGGTGCCCAGTGCCAGTCGTGCTCCATTGCAGAGCCTGTACTTTCATGGGACAGGAAACATTTTTCTGTACTGTAAATGAGAAAACAGAATGTTCATAAGAAAACAGAATGCTGAACTGTACAAAAATAGACTCAGATATAAATTTCAAATTATCTGCCAGAACCAGGTTAGCTTGCCCGAGTAAAATAATATTACACATATGAAGGTATTTATGAAGAGTTCCATGAGAAACGAAGAGACATTATCATTTGTAGTATATTCATCAATGTCCCATGAATCAAAGTTAATATTAGAATGCATGATCATCTAAAATACAGTATTTTTATTTAATATGACACAAAACAGTCAGTAGCAATGCCTAAATATTAACTGTAGATAGTTCTTATTTTTAAACTCAATGCTTTTTTAAACTCATCCCAGTTTAAGAAGTAGATCTGAAATTTGTGGAAGAAAAAGGGGCCCACCAATGTAGAGCTAAATAGGTGTTCACAGTTCTAAAACTATATTTCCCATGGCTATTGAAAATCTCATTGGTATATGTAAAAAAGGTTGCTTTCTTGCAATATATAACTAGCCATCCGCATAGAAAATCACTCATTCTGGGCATAAGATTATCTGGGGAATATGCAGGTTCCTACATTTATTTGGACCTGAGGTATTCTTTTCTATTTGTTGTGCTTCGTATGAATATTGCTGCAAGCAATAACAAAAAAATCAAATTTCTAGCAAACTGCCTGTTTGTTCCTAATTCAGGAACTGCTGGACTCATTATTACCAATCAAATCTGTAGACTTTAGAATTCAATATGTCATCTAAGGTTATTCAAATAAAACACAGTCAGCATCAAGCATGTTGGGAGTTTTATGACTTTTGTACACATTAAATAGCTTTTGCAGCAATTCTTGTCAATGATCTCTGGCAGAAATATTGGTAAGAGGTTGATTACTTGCTATAGAATTAATGCTCTTATGCCTACTAAAAGGCAAAACAGACCTGCTGAGAATAAGTTTTTACTTTGCTTTGCTGTCCCTTGTAAATACTGGAAATCTACATATACATGGTGTTAAAGGATGCTGTTTCATAACTGAGGGAGAGTTGGAGTCAAATTCAATTACTTTGCTATTTCCCTCTTCATTTTCCTGATAAAATGACTCCGTAAATATACTGCAATATACGTCATATTCTGAAGACGTTTAAATTTTATTACTGCAAGACTTTTATTATACTATCATAAAGGTACAAGTCTCTTTCCTATTGCTTTTTTATGTGTGCTTTTACTACCTATGAACTTTCAATGAAAGTCTATCATCTGCTCTGTAGGCATTTAAACAAAAACGTATTACTTTTTGTTATATTTTCTCCATTAAGGCCACAAATAATAGCAAGTCCTAGTTCTGCAAAGTGTGTTTCTTCCTTTTTAGGTAAATACCTACTAGCCAAAGCAATGAATTGGGGAGAACAAAGTTCCTATGTGCAGGAGCATATAGTATATATATGTCTTTCATATGTCTTTCAGGAAAAATGCCTAAATTGTTATAAGTCAGATCCATTGATATGAGACAACAGAATCAAGTAGTTATAATTTATATGAGTCCCTGGCCCAGCTACCTTTTCTGTCTTTTGTGATGCTACAGATCTACGCAGCCCTCTCATGTGTGATAGATGCAGCAAGGGTGGCTCAGCAGTGCAGAACTCAACACAGGAGAGAGCACATGGTCTTCAGGGAACTTTATTGCCCACATGCATTCTATTTTCCAGCTCGACCAGTTGTGATGCTGCAATTTTGACAATTTCCTGTCACATTTTTGGATGACTTTCAAAGAGCTTGCGATGTACTCTGGTCTATGTACACCCTCATACTTGTATATTTATATACTTGCTCTTGATGTTCAAGGATTTAGGGCTCTTTTGCTTCTGTGTGAAAGAATATTTGTTTTCAAAGTATTAAAAGATGAGAGGGGACTATTCACAGTAGGATTGCATCTTTGTCTTCTGTTTAATCAACAAAAAAGTTAAGACCTTGCAAGACACAAGGGTGAAAAATGTCTGATTCATTGAGAACATGCTCTCATAATTTGTGAAAAAGTCAGATGCTAATTTTAAAGAGTCTGTCACATGCTATACAAGAGAAATGTGATGAATCATAACAGTGAATAAATACCTTCTACTGATATAGCACCTTTCATCTGAGGTGCTCAAAGCATTTTACAGGCATTTGCTTATTTAAATCTCACAACATCCTAGGAAGGTTGATAAGCATTAATTTACCTTGTGACAAATAGTGAGTTCACTATGGACGAGGATTTTTAAGATGGTGTAACAGCTCTGTAAATCTGTTTATGACAGTTTGAATATGCTCAGTGAGGCAAATGTGGACTTTCAGTCTGCAGAAGTGGAGAATCCTGTGTTGGTGCACAAAATGAATGAAGACGTCTTGGAGCATCATTTTGGAACTGTGTCCAATGATGCAGGATGCTGCTGCATAGGAGAACATGGAGGCAAATAAAGTGTCTGGACTTCCCTTTCCTCAAGGAATTTGAATTGTGTTCATGAGAGCAGTATCTTTTCCCAATATTAATAAGCAGTTTTAATAGTTAATAAGTATTATTTCTGAAGCCCACTAATGGATACACAACTAGAGTTCAGCTGGGTTTCAGGCTAGTTTTATAAATTGCCGTTTGTCTCCATCTGGGCTTAAAGGATCATTCCAAACTTCAGTTCGTTAGCTAAAAACCTGGTCTTAAAAATGACTATTTAATGTGTTGTTAAATACAGGCAGTGACACATACCTCACCCACGGTAAGCGTGATCTCTTGGCAGTCCCACCTACCCCTTTCATTGTACTGTTTCATTCTGCAATTCTTTTTTGTAAGCATCTCTAGGTGGAAATAATTCAATTGTTTCAAATCATTTCAATTCCTTGCCCAGGCTCTTCACAGGCTGAGCTTAGACTAGATTTCCATGTGAAATCACCTTGTTCTGGGGTACACAATAGCCTCCTTAGTTGCACTTTTGCCTCCTGAGTGTGCCCAATTACTCTCCTAGAATTTTCTTCTGTGACCTTTGCAATCTCAGCTAATTTGTCAAATGCAAATGCAGCTCAGCAATAACTTCTGGCTTAGAGGCATAATGTTTCCTGGAATTACCAGCTATTTTCTATCAGACAAAATGAAACATTACTTAAACACAAAAATATGTTTTCTAACATTCTATCTTATGCTGTAGTACAAATAAATGCAAATCAAATTTGAATTATTCATGAACAGTGTTTTTAGCTTTTACTAAAACTTCTGTGTGGGTATTTTCATAGCCAAACGATTCTAGTCTGTTCTGATAGGAGAAAAAAATCCACACACTAAACAGAAGACACCATGTCTTAGCTATAATAATACGTATTTTATTACCTAGTTTGTCTGTCTAGCAGCAGATGGATGACCAGACAATATCCATGCTCCACTCCTACTGTAATATGCTGTGGAAACCCACAGGGTATGTTAGTGTTTTAGCTTGAGATTTTTTTGTTTATTTGAAATTAGATGACCAAATCCATGAATAGTATATTTTAGGAGCAGCCCTGGGCTTAATTGGGAGGGGAATTGATAGATGGAGAGTGGCTTGATTCCAGATCTCTCCCACATTTATCTCCATCCAGTGTAGTCAGGAATGATGGAAACAAACATGATGCAGAATGATTGGTGGATAAATAAGTGCTGTGAAGATTAATTACATTAACTTCTAGGTCTTTAGAGAGTCAGTGCCTTTGGGCTGTCTGACAGCACTTGAGTTATCCCGGGTGAACTCAGAGTGTCTTTATTTAAAGCATTAAGCTCATCAAATTTAGCTAATTTTAATAATATTAGGGTAGCCGCGAGCCAAAAATGTTGAAATTTAGTCTCCCATATCTGCTTTTGTGTGACTAATATGCATAAAATGGTGGATGAAAAGAAAAAGGACTGTGAAAAATTTAGGAGTTTTAAAATTCATCAGTGCCTCAAAACCTGAAGCTCGAGAACAATGCATACTGAGGTGGAAAAGCAGACAAGGAAGGATGCTTTGAATTGTCTTAGACAGTGGAGGGCTTAGATACATTGTATTTGAGGCTTAGGCTCAACAAAACTGCCTGAAGTCATCCACAAAAGCAAATATGTTATAATCTCACTTGTAGAATCCCTTTGGTCTCGTTATACTGCAACTATAAATTTTCCTACTAAGAAAGATTAGTATTAAGTACATTGCCAGAGCAAAGTGAAGTAGCTGTTGTGTATTAGCTTTCCCCAAACTTTGTCCTTGCAAGGAAGCCTTAATATGTCAGATATATGCACCTTAAAAATGCAATTTTACTAGATTCTGTGGGCAATAAGGATCTGCAGCACAAGACTGAACTTCATCCAGAAAACAAAACTCCTAACTAGGCCAAAGTGGAACAGGATGAATCTCCAAGCAGAAATGTGACCTGGGCCTGGTACATCTCAGGTACAACCATCTGATAAAAAATAGTGTTTCCTATCTAAGGAAGTTTTTTATTATTAATAGAGTTAAATTGCTCCCCAGAAGAGATTTGGACCCCCAGAGAAAATGTTCACCAAAAGTACTTCACTTAAATAGTGCACTTCTAGTGTAAGATGATTTTGGTGAAATTCTCTTATTAGCTTTCAGAAAAGTGAAATTTTCAAAGCATGAGCATTTTTGGTGATTAGGAATGGTATCTACATATGTATAGAAATTTATATTTTAGCCTTTTCTTGAGAATGTATATATATATACACACATGTATTTGCCTTTGCTGTTTTTGCAGAATATTATCATCTCAGTAGTTATAACTGATCATTGTACCTGACTATGTTCAGACAGTGTTAAATAGTTTCAAGGAAATATTGGCTTTCTGGGCAATTAACATTTAAACGGACTGTGATCCTGCAGAAAAATGACACATTTATTTCCCCTGTCATTTAGAAACAAACATGCATTCTGCACTGGGTTAGCCAGTGCTTTTCTCTCTTCAAAATACCGCTCATTTGCTCTTCTGAGCCAATGGCCATCACTTACTCTTCTGGCGGATGGCGCGTTGTGTGTAGAGAAGTGTCTCCAATGTCATAAAATTGAACTGTGAGAAATTAAAACATAAATAGGCAGCTGAAATGGGATTTCACTAACACGATGGCCTGTGGAGCCAAGTAACAAACATGTGGTCATGCTCCTCAACTTTGCCCTCTTTGACAGGCATGGCCAGTGGTGGGGAGCACGTGCCACCCCCTCACAGTGGACCCGAACTGGCATCCCTCCTTCCAACTGTGCCTGTGCACGTGGATGCTGGCACCTCCTTGCCCTCTCATTGAGGCCAGAAGAGATTTGTGGGAGCACGGCAGGCAGTCTGCACACAGTTTGCTACTGAGCTGGGGCTTTGACTCGTCTTTGGGTAGGAAGCTACTGGGCAGCACCTGGTGGCTGCTTCAGCCCTGTGGTATATTTGCTCTTTTTATTTTTATTTTTTGAAAGACAATGGCAGGTGTTCTGCACTTTCATGATAACTGCCTCAAATTGGTCTTGCTCATTTGGTGCCTTCTTCCATTATTTCATCCATTATCATGTCCTTGTAATTATTTTAAATAGGTCTTTATTCTCTAGCTCCTAGATCTCTGCCTGTGAAAGAGGAGTTGATGTCAGATGCATGCTCACTTAGCTGAAGCTGTCAAAGCATTACCCATTTGGGGCAGTTTCTATTACACTACGTTTTTTTCCAGCAAGCTGTTAAATTATCCACTACTGTCTTTTTGTTGGAAACTGCAAAGAAATGAATATCATTCTCAGTGACTTTTAATAAAAACTGAAGAACGATGATAATGGTTTTAAAGTACTTGTACTGTAGCCTGGCACTCCACTTATATAATTGCACTATACATGTTTTGTTCGTGTTTTGATTAAGAGGTGACTAGGCAGTGCTCATACTGTAGAACTTAGTGCAATAAATTGGATCGGTCTTGGAAAACGGCATCAGATTGCTTTTTATTGCACTTTGGCTATGCAGTATTTTCCTTTAGCTTATTTAAAAGTGTGTCCACTGGGATTTTTATATCATGGGCAATATGAATGTAAACACTATGATACAGGAATGACAAATATTTCCCATGAGACTGAGTTTCCTTGAACTTGCGTGCAGCTCCTGTGCATTTCAAACAACTACACATAACAGAGTAGGGTCCTTGAATATTCATTTATTTTTTAATGACTTCACTCCTGCATATGAGTAAACAGGCAGTAATATATGAATAAGTTTTGAAATAATGGATAATTCATAGGTTCACCTATTTTTGATACAAACCTAATGGCTATGATTTCAGTTCCCTGTAAGTCTCTGAATATGACGTGGCCTGACCTTCAAAATATATCTTGGGGACAGGTTTCCATCAAAAGTACCGATTAAAATGTTTGCTTTCTCAATGGTGTAAAGCTTCTGTGGCTTGCTCAAATCAACTCAAATTAGATAGCATATTAATGACCATGTATGTCTTTTCTACCTAATCTACTTTGTTGCATCTTGAGAAGAGTGAGAAACCTCTGGTCTTTGGTGGGAGCCTTGGAGACTTTGGACTGGGCCAGCCCGGCCTCCTTCCTGCCTGGTGTCCCTGGTGTCCTGTCCCAAAAATGGGCCTGCAGGTGACACCTGTGACAGCCTGTAACAACAGTACAATATTATTACATTTTCAGGCAGGGATTAGCAATTTAGGGACTTCCTGTGCCATATGCATCTTCTGTGAACCGATTTAAGAGGTTTGGAAGAAACTCTTTTAATAATTTCTCCTGCTAGGTTTCTTAGACCTCCCTCTGAAACAGATGGCAATGACCATAGTCAGAGACAGGATAGTAGTCACGATTAATCAGTCTGACACCGTTTTACATTTTTGTAGTGTGGCTCTGCCTTTCCCTGCATCTTCATTTTTTCTGTCCAGGATCCTTCTCATGCAATGAATTAAACATTAATAACATATTTTAATGTATTTGTACATTTGGTAGTTTGCAATTTCTTTTCTTTACCAAAGTTTTTTACACTAATGATAAAATATATCCAAAAGATCTAAGTATGCAAAATTAAGGACACTTGTGATGGAGGAAAGGAAAAAATAAGTTAATGTAAGTTAATGTAAGCAAACAAGAAAGTCAAGGACATTTCTATGTGTTCAGTTGGATCAGCATGTTACCTTTTTAACTATACAACAAATACCTGAGAGCTAGCAGAATTAGCACTGCTTATTACAGACATGATTTGGACCTGCCATGCATTGCTGTTTCACTTCTATTCATGTCCATAAATTACCTTTAGTTTACACAAGAATATAATTGGGATGTATTTCTGTAAAGGGCAAGTGGGTTTTTACTGTATAAACAAATTGCTTTGTAAGCTATATGCTGTTTTTATCCTTTCCTATATATATCTCTGATGAGTTTGCCGACTGGCTGAATCTATGCCTTTGAAGTTATTATTATTCAATACATGAGATTTGTACTGAATCTTTTCACTAAATTAGTGAGGATAATTAATTGACGAACCAATTTGTTTCCAGCAAAGAATTGCTAAGCATATGCACAAAGTGCAGAGGGAATCAAATGTTAAGACACTAATTCCATACGAAAGTGCATCACTTTGTGATACACAGAACCTGGTACAGTCCCCAGCATTTAATTAATATTAGAGATATCATAACAGCTAGCATCACAGTAAGATTATAAAGATATATTGATGCAATACAAACTTAATAGAATGGAAGCTGAAATGACAGCAGTGCAATTCATTCATTGCATTCATATTGAACTGTGAAAAAAAAAAATTTTATACCTTGTTTTTATTTTGAAAAAGCAACTACTTTTACTCCTAATTTCCTCTAAATTTCTTGGAAGTACTGAAAGATATAATTTCACTACACAGAACGTTGTGCAGGGATCTGTCAGGTGATATGTCTGCTCGAGGTTGTATTGATCTGACTGCTGTGGGCAATTCTCCTGTGGGTATATATAATGCTGTTTTTTTAATCCCTCGCATCTTTTGTCCTTATGCGTCAGATGTTTTTTAGAGTTTACTTTAGAGTTTACTTTAGAGAAGAAGCACCTCCTTCATTCAAAGTTTTACCTTGTCTTTTAATTATAATTAGTAATTTGCGTTTCAGACTTGCTGTCCACAGCACATTTGAGCTGGTAGGGTATGAAAATAAAAGAAGTAGGCAAGCGCAAAGATAGGTGAAACTTGCCTCTCATCCTGCCTCCATTTGCATTTTCATAGTAATCTGGGTTTGTGCATGCTATTGCTGCCTTTTCCCTCCTGGAAGCGGTGTGATGCTAGTGATATATGCAAAACGGAGACTTGGAGGTCTGCAGGATCTGTTATTCTGAGAATGAAGATGTCAGGGGAAGGCACCTGTCATGAGGCAGAAATTCGCAGATGCCACCTTCCAACCTAAGGAAGAGTTTTATGTTGGAGGCCAGCAGATTCAAATTATATGGATTTATCTGCATTCCTTCCTTTCTATGGGCTGGAGATGTGAGCTCTGTGAATGACACTGTCTACTTCCTACGCTTCCTCCCTGCAGTGTGGGAAGCTGAGTTCCTGAAACATGCCACTGCAGGGAGATATCCTGCACCAATTTACTCCACACATGGATTTTCCCCTTCGTGAGCTGGCATCAAAGACCGAAGTCACTCAAAATGCAAAACCGAATTCAATGCCTAAGAATGGGGCTGCTATCAGTTAGACAACATTGGTCATTTTGCAGGATCAGGATGTAAACATGTATAGTTGGTTGGAGGGTTTTTCAGGATTTTATTTAATTTCATCGCTAAACTAAACACAGAGGTTTAAATAAACATCACTGCCAGCAGTTTACAGCTTTCCCCCAGCATAGTTTTAAACATTTATTATTCTGCCCCTTTTAAAATAAGCGGGCGGCTTTTTATGACTATATTAAGGAAACCTTCAGGGCAGCAGACAAGACAGGATATTATTCTGAGATTAAGGGAGGAAAATGAGAAAAAGGGCTGCTAACAAAAGGCAAACTGGAGAGGAAGGGAATCATGCTCGCTTTCCACTGCTGGAGGAAACCCTGTTTGTCTCTGGAAAGTGATTATCTGCAGTCACTGGTGCTTTCAGGGTCTAATCCACCAATTCACTTGCTTTTTCTCATCAGTTTGCCAAAGGAGACATCAAAAACTGCTAATATCCATTAGAGCTAAGAAATGGTCCCCACACCAAAAGGGACCATTAGCTAATCTGCGTTAAAATATTTGCTGGATAAATTTTGTTTCCACAACACATTTTTGAGGTGATTATTTAATTGTTCATAATGCCTTTTTTTTTTTTTTTTTTTGCAGAGGCCTTGACAGCTATTGTGGAAGTGAAATGTTGCTGGCACTGTGACTCTGTGTGGTATCGCTTTGATTCCATGCATCCAAGGATTATGATTTTTGAAACCACAGATGTCTGAAGCTTGGCTAATAACAGGCAGGCTTGTCAGCTACCCTGTGTCAAGGATAACTACATCTCCCTGGGAAGTAGAGACTGAAGAGCCAGAGCAACAACCTCGCACTGTGAGATCTCTAATTAACTACATCACCCAAAGCAGGCCAGCCTGAGATCAATATATTAAGCTCCTATCAATGGAAAAAATCCTCAAATCCTCTGGTAATTTAGAAACAGAAACAGAACAGAACAATGTAGGAGTATTGGAAAACCATATTTTATCATCTTGCAGAGGCTGTTCAATATTTTTGCAGGATTTTGAAAGAACAAAATTTGTTTCTCTGCGGTTTTATAGAACTTGGCTATTGAGCCTCTTCTATCACATAGTTATATGGAATTACTTAAAAATTTTTCTGTGCTATAAATAACAGTGCCAGATGTGCATAACATCCTATATTGTAAAAAAAACAGTTCCATATCACAATGCTATATTACATTTTTGTCAGCTTTTTGTTAGTGTTCAGTAGACCATCCAAAGTCTCATGGCATGGCCCAGTGCTTTGCTGGGCTAATGCAACTGCATTCCTTCCTACTGCCTTGCACTAGCACCCAGGTGTACCCTGTCCAGTAATGAGATTCCACCTCCCCAGTGCCATTATAACATGGAGAAGACCCAGGGCTTCTCATCTCCTGTTTGGCATTCCTTGGGTCTCTATTCTATGAGGACAAGTGAATACAGATCTGTTAATGCAATATGCTCTCAGGAATATAAACTGCCACTTGCAAGTCTGACCTTTTGATTAATGGACCTCAAATATCTACTCAGATGCTAAGATGGCATGAAAAAAGTCACATGTACTAGAGCTGCTGGTGCTCTGAGTCATTCATTGGTTCGTGGCTGAGAAAAAAAAGCAATACCTGCACTTTTGGTTATATGTCCCTCAGACCTGTGTAACAGTTGCTGAACTGGAGCTCTTGGGTACCATTATTTGTGAAAAAAAATGTGTTCTTCTTGTGAAGGAACACAAAAATGTGTTCCTTCAAGGAAAATGGAAGTGTTTGACACATCTAAATGCAGAATGATAGGAGAAGATAACCATGGATAAGGCTCAGTCCTCTCTGCTGTTGTATTTTTGACTATTTGAGAGTGCTGTTAGCTACTTCCAATGAACTCAGGTGCAGGCTCTTGGTTACCTTCTGTGCTAGGCTTGGATGCCACTAGTTCTCTTGCTGCCTGGTTACAATCTTCTTTAGGTAAAAAAGGATGTGTTTAACAGTAGGACAGAGGCAATCCAGGCAGGGATAAGAAATACTTTGAATTTCTTTACTCTTTTGTTATTCTGCCACTGTGTGACTTAGATCTACTAGTTCATTTGAATTAATCAGTGATTGCTCTGTAACTGAAGATTGCCTGCATATGAGTACAGGTCTCTCAACATAGCTTATGAGGCCTTTCTTACTTGTTGCATTACATGCGTCTATGATTGAAGACTCACACTGGGAAAAAAAAAAAAAAGAAAAAAAGCTGTAGTTTTGTCCTGAATGCAGTCCTGTTTTCTTGTGTCCTGTATGCTTATCCACAGAAGTGCCACTATGAACCCTTTAACTCTGCTCTGTGATTTGGGTTTCCATTTATCTTGTATTTGAGATATATTTTCTAGTAATTTAAATAGCTGTTTAAAGGATCAGTGAGAGATCCCCCCCACAACATTGGGTCCCACAATGGTGGGTGTTCTCCAGGAAAAGAAGTGTCACTAGTCGTCTGGGAAGGTTGTGAGTGCTGAAGTGTGAGTGCTGAAGGTGAAAGCTTTCACAGAATCTGGTCTTGAAAGGTCTTACTTTTGGGCTTGGTCTTCTCTGAAAAGTAAGAGTGACCTGACCAGTTTTAGAACTACATGCATAATTTATTTCTTTTATTCTAGCTTTCCTTAGGCAATAGTTTTCGTTTCTTTTGCACCTGCATATGGGAAGACACAAATGAGTGTACCACACATACTTCGATATACCTACAGGCCAAGAATATACATAACTATATATCACTCATACTAATATGGCTAAAAAAGGAGTGTTATGTTCTTCAAATGTTAATTTGACACACTTGGAAAATTATAAGATAAAGTAATGGTGACAGATTATGTAAGTGGATGGTAACATACTATCATGTGCATAGATCAAGTATGTCATATTCAGATTTCATTTGGACATTGGGCTACTTCTACACTTAAAACTGAAAACACGCGAAACTTCTATACACAATTGGATAATATTTTAACATGAATGTCATAACAGTTATTTCTACTAGTGAAAATGTGATCATATAGAAGTCTGTTTCTAAGAGAAACTGTATTTCCTATTAATAGGATATATAAAACTCACAGGACACTACACTGATTGGTCTTTTGTCAGTTAAAGAAAAAGTTAGGTCAGAGGAAAAAACAAAAATTTCAATTACATTTACAGCAGCAGCTGAAGGGGAACAAAATCAATGAAAGGAGCATACTTATTAGAGACCTGCAGTTGCCATAAAACTGAAACTAAATCACCCTGACAGTGTCTGAACTTCAGATAAATTGCTTTGAATTCAGAATGGGAGCCTGGAGAAATAATGGAAATGATATTGCAGTTGAAGAAAGAGATAGAACTTTTTATATCTGCTACCTTTCTGGATCTTGTAGATATTTCAAGGATCAAACATTGATTTGTTATCTGTTCTATTATTATTCTTTTTGTATAGGGACACCTATTGTTTCTCCAATAGATGAAACAATGTTGTCAATCGCCTTGGCACTGACTGGTTAGAGAATTATGTGTTTTTGAGGGATGAGATATTTCTTATTGGTAGTCGTCCAAGGTGACCCATTGCTAAGTCTCAGTTCTGTGTTTTTTTTTTTTTTTTTTTTTTTTTTTTTTTAAAAAAAAAGGCAAGGCAACAGGCACAATAAGATGACCTGTTCAAAGTTATTCTTTCTTTCAATAACTTGTCTAGCAATACAGTTCGTTTTCTGTGACATTTTCCCAGAATGAAACCCTCTGCAGTTTCTTGTGGTTTCCTTACAGAGTGCAACTGCTCTTTCTAAATTCCCTCTAATTGTCTGATGGATTGATTCAGAAAGACTCAAAATTTAGCTGTCATATTAATTCCTTCAGATCTGTGTTTTCCTTCTTGGAACACACTTGAAAAAAAAAAAGCTGCTGTAGATCAGATTTCATGCTGTTTTTGTATGCTTTGGTCCTGTGTAGAATGGAATTCTTCGAAAGAATCTTGTTTATGAGAGCCTTCTCCAGGACCTGTGCGTAATAGGGCTAACTCGTATTCACAAGGCACCTAAAGTTACAGGTACAGAAGTTTGCTAAGGAATAACAGGAAGCTCCTAGACTGCACTGGGGGAGATGGGGAACCAACGTCACTATAGACCTCTTTGCAGTAGCAGTATTTTAGAGTTATAACGATATATATCTCACCACAGCAGATTAAAACTTCAGTGCCAACTTTCCACATTATTTGCAACACTGTGGTCATTCAACTGGTTTGTTAACTGTGTTTTCAATATTTTTGTAGTTCTGTGAGGCATATTGTAGAAATTCACAGTTATTAAGTTATAAATATTTAAAGATGCGTATATTGGTAAAACCAATGTTTTACTCCATTTTACTGATACAGAAATGGTTCATCCAAGGCAGCACATCATCTCCATGTAATAAACTGTGCTGAAAGAATGAACCTAAACACAGAAATAAATTCTGAACCACTGTACACTGAAATGAAATGTAAGGTTTTATAAGGAAATTCTAGGAAATATAAAATAGCTTAAATACAACTTCTGATATGAATGCAGTGGGACTATAAAGAGCCTTTATCAACCGTGTCTGCAGCACATCTATGTATCCTTCATCATATATGATATACTGTAAAACAAAATAAAAAACTCTAGAAACTGCAGCAGACCTGTTATAATGCAATTTGCCTTGTATGTGTGTGTGTGCGTGTGTGTGTACATGTGTGTGTTAGGGATTCATGAAAAGGGGCAAACAAGAAGGTTGTCCTTCCATTTGATGTCCTGTTATTGTTCAGAAGAGTTTGGGGGTAGATGGCTTCCCATCCATTGCTTCCATGAAAATAATTTTGAAACCTTCTTCTCCATTTTTGTCTCAGCCTTAAATTGAGTGTGACAGACCACCCACTGTAGTCTAATATTTATTCATGTTCCTATCTTAATATAATTCCACTATTTAAGTGTTCTGCATTAAAGGTCTCTTACATTTTTCCTCCATTTCCCCACAAAGTGATTATACCATGACAGTCTGCTGTACTGTAAATTTTCACACATTTAGCAATTTTTTTCAAAGCCAAAAAGAGAGTTGGTCATTTCACCAGCAAAAGCTCTCTATTTTATCATCTGGTTTTGATAAAATTAATAGGTTATTCATGTTAAAATGTTGACAACTGGACTGGGAAGTGTTATAGACACAATGAGCAGATTCACAGGATTAATTTACAAATTTCAGATTTTTATTTTCTTTTTATAATGGTTGAGTATACAAGTCTTGAACTTTTAGTGTCTGTCAAATTATATGAATTAGATTGCTGTAAATTCTGCTTCAGATTTTTGTAACTGTGGTAAGTAGCATCCTCCTACAAATGATGCCATCTTTTTGTCGCAGAAGGGATAATTTACAAGAGTTGTGCAAGTTTGTTTGTTGGCTAATGTGAGACAGTGAGCTAACTGTGTGTGAGTGTGTGAAAATTAGTAAGTGTAGGGGTTTGGGTATCCATATGCTGAACAGTTTTCCTAGGTGTGTGTGCATGCACATATGGTAGTTATCAATTTACTGGAATAAATGCACAATTTGGTTACTCTGAAAAATGTGCTACTCTTCCTATTTAATGGAAAACAATGCATAGGCTTTCAGCACTCTTTCACTTGGAATTAGATTCAAAGCTCTCTTTGCCTTACATAACTTGGATCCTTCGAATTGTGACAGATCATGATGATCCATGTTTTGATGTATGTTTCAGATCCTTTAAATTCCAAATGAGTCCAGTTCTAAATTCTGGAATAAAGATTCCTTTACAATTACAGGCAGACGTAGTTAGGCTTTTATTTGTGTCCAAACTTTTTTTTTTTTTTTTTTTGGAATATGGTTTGCAATTCTGCATACTTCTGTATATTGCTGTATATCGTGAGTGAATTTTCATAGTAACCTATTTCATCAACTATCTTTTAAACAGATATATTTTATACTCTTTAAATGCAGATTGCTGAGATACTTAAAAGGATTGTTTTGAAAATCTGCATTCCATGTGTATATGAAAAGCTGTTTTGAACTTAAAAGCTGTTACTCATGGTATCCTATGTATCACTCATTGAACTGAACTGTGTTTTTTCACACTCTCCCACACCATATCCTTTGCATTTTTCTCAACCTTTTTTTCCACACTGGTGGTAGTGAGACATGTTTCTACATTGTTGGCATTCACACTTAGGCATCAAAAGAACTTAGCTACCAAATTGTTCAAGAACAGATTTTACTTGACTGTCTTAGTCTAAGACCTGGTCTTTTTTATTAACCTCTATGGATGAGAGAAGATGTTCAATTTACTCTTCACCTGGAAGGCATTGCTGAGTGCTCAAAAAGAACAATCAAGCTTCCTAAAAAAAAAAAAAAAAAAAAAAAAAAAAAAAGAAAAAGAAAAAAAGAAAGAAAGAAAATGAAAAAAAAAAGAGATTGAGGTCTCTGTTCATATAAATTATATTTGACCTTGTAAGGATGACACGCGGAATCTACTATAGCTTTATTTTCCATTACCATTCTCAAGGGCCTGATCCATTTAAATGGCAAGTGGGTAGAAAAGAAATTTCTGATTCTATTGCTGGAAAAGAAACAGATATGCAATGGCTCATTAAAACTAAAATTGGTATTAGGCAGTTTATTCCAGATTGAAAAGTAACCATAACTCCACCATAATAAAAATTATGGGAGCCTAGTAGACCACCATCAGAAGAAGCAATCTGAGACTGTAATGAATACTCCTGTCCGGCCATTTGAAGCGATTCTGGGCGCTTGAAAAATAAATCTAGGTATTCACATTGCTTCAGACACTGGAGGATGTCCAGGGCTGTGCTTCATCGTTTGTAGTCATGTATTTTTCATAGCATCTTACTGTTTAATGTTAAACAAAGCATTCAATGGATAGCAGCAAAATTCGTCAACAATGTTGATAACTTGTGTTAGAAATCTCTTAAAAAGTATTCAGATACCTCTTTTTTTTTTTTTTTTTTCTGTAAAGTTCTTGCAGACCTTGAGTTCCAGGCCTCTTTCTTACAAAATCCATCTCTTTTCAGACACTGTTGCTCCAGACAGAAAATACTTATCTCTGAGTTTAAAAAGTACTTCCAAAGAGTACGTTTATTTTTGTCTTTGGTTTGGAACATAGTGACCCAAATGGCTTCCCTTTCTAAAAATGTCCTAAAAATAAGTTCCCCCTGTGCTTTTATAGAATCTCCGATATTAGTTTGAACTGTGTAGTTTGAACTACAGACTTTGATATATAAATGCTCTGTATGAGTAATAGTATATTAGCTAAATATATGGATATTCTGATAAGATAAAACTCATTATTTTGTTTCTTCTCTCAGTATCACCAGAAGGTATGCTAGGTTGAAGAAACACAACAAAAAGCTACTTTGATTTCAACTTCACTTAATGACAAAAATGGATCAATGGGTGAATAGAAACTTTTGGTTGGACACTTTTAGTAAAATTGTTGGAAATAATCAGTCATGTCATTAAATGTTCCACCAATATTTTTCAGTTGGATTCCAAAAAAAGGGAGAGTAATGAACTATCATAAGGAAAGTATTAGACTTTTACAAGCAGATTTTACAAGGCATATGTGTGAATGAGACCTTAAATATTAATAACCTTACTCAGAAATCACTTATAAACATAAAGCTACAGCATAATACAGCATACATGCAGAGCTGATTGGCAATCAGATGACATGTCCACTGTCCTCACTACCCTCTCTTGAAATGCAGCAATCTGAAGAAATTATCTAAACATTTAAGGCATGGTTTTAAGTACAATCAGTTGAGCCAAATCTATATTATATTTCTATTTTCATTTATGGCCAAAAGGAATGCATTTTCCAGTCATCACACAGCCCCTTCCCTTGAATTCCATAAGTCAAACTGAGAATGGCTGAAAGAATAAGGAATTTCTATTTTCCTGCAGCTGGTTTCTACGAAAATCCTCTTCTCTCCAATTTATACAAAGAGAACTCAAAGAATTGATTATGAATATTTTTTTTTCTTCCCCTCTCTGTGAAGTTAGCCTTTGAGTGGTATAACAGTGGAAGAGAAACTTCAGTTCTCTGAAACTGAAGAAATCCTGTTCAGCAGAGTCCTTCTAAAGCATTCCACATTTACAGGTAAGACTATGCTGCTCAAAGACAAGACATATATTACCAAATTGCATGAACAAACCCTATATAGAAAGCAGATGGACAGTAAAAGCATGGAAGAAAAAGAGATTGGCGTAGAAGAAAATGCTAAAAAGTGTATGTGCAAGCTTTTCTGATTAACACCTGCTTTACAACACAGCTGAAACAAATGCAAGCTGGCTGGTATTATGCCAAAATAGAAAGGTATGGCAAGCAGAGAGGCATCTGCTTTTGATGTTGTATAGATTACAGGTAGTTTTTTTGTGATAAATTGTAGAATCACAGGTTGGGCAACCTGATTAGTTTATCCTGGAATTTTAAATGAGCTGGAGCAATAAAGCAGTTATCTACCTTGCCCAGATTTCTTCATGTGCTTGTGAGGCAGAGCTGGAGCACAGTGTCAGAAACTGCTTGGTGAAATAAAACAACTCATCACTTGACAAAACAAAATTGGTTATTGCAAGCTGCCTATGAGTTGAATCTCACAAATTAGTTTCATTGTATTTCTGTGCATAAAGAAGCTCTGAAAAAAGCACCTAGCTGTTCCTTGGAGTCTGCTTTTCGTTATTGTTTACACACCTAATGATACAGATAGACATCTACTGAGATTTTCTTTGTCTGTGAGGCATCAGAATAAAAATGGTTAAGTGTCTGAACACTACTGCAAATTCTATAGCCCTTGCCTATCCTTATTTACATCTTTAAGAATGGGACTCTTTTTGAAAAACGTTTAGAAAATGAATTTGCTGCCTAGGACAGGAAAATGCTGCCAATGCAATTCAACAATCAGTTTCAATGTCTTGCAGAAACTCATTGTTAATGACTTAAAATTGCTTTGCTGAAGTTCTCTTTTTATAAAACAGGATGTAAAATAATTGTCTTACAGCCTCTGTCTTGAGGCCTCTGTCTTGCAGTTGAATATGCTTGCAAGCCTCAAGGCCTCAAGCTCAAATAGAAACTAAAGGTGGAAATAGGACCAGAGTATGATATGTAGCACTACTGTGTAACATGTATAATGTTCAACCTGATACTTAGTTAATGAATACTTGTCATTAATGTCTACTGATTTAAACCAGTTGATCATCTGACTCCTAAATGTACCTATTTATGTGATTTTGATGATTTTGCTCTAGGCACTATGCACTAAATACGGAAAGCTTTATTTAGATGAAGTTGTTGAATAAAAAAGTCTTGAAATTTGTGGCTGAAGGGATTGTTCTTATTCTCAAATTCATGAATTGGAAAATCAAATTACCCCCTTCCCTTTCCCCTCTTCCTCCTCCCTCCCACCCCAGGGGTAGCAATATCTGAAAAGTCTCAGGGAATCTTGACTACTGAAGTTGCCACTAGGCAACTATTTAATGAGAGAAAAGTCATCATGAAGAATATATTTTCTCTTAGCTTGAAAAGCAAAGGCTATAGTCAGCATCTTTCTTTTTTATGATTTAACATTTTTCTTTTATTTATTTCTAAAGCCAATTTTACATTTCATTAGGTACAACAATATGCCATCAGTCTTGTATGCAATTACAAGCCCCAGCAATAGCTTATAGCACATAAAGGTTAAATGTACAATGCAGAGAGTAACAGAAGACTAAAGCAACTGACTGCTGAGGAATATCTGTATCTGTGTATGCATAAGTGGATGACTTTATAATAATATCAAGCAACATAATGCAAGAACAACATGTTAACAAATATTATACTCTCTTCAGGAAATGTGATAAACTCTCCCAAATTTTGGACATATTGATTTGCAGCACTTTCTTAGAATCTCTTCTAAGTTATGACTCTGGGTGAGATGTAAGGTGAAAAAAAAAGGGATCTGTGCACTACATGATATCACAGGTTCCCTGCCATTTTCCTACTCTGTCTTTGAAAGGTGACCATCTTTAAGTAAAAGAAATACAAGGGCATTTCTTTTTTTAAGATTCTTGACTTGATCTTTAACTCCTTGACTCCTAAACCTGAATCTGAGTATGTACTGCACATAGATGTAAACCCACATGCTTGCTCTTTGTTCCCTTTTGTAAAGAGGATCTTAAAGTGTACCACACCAATTAATCTGCCATGAATTGAAATGTGTCTTTGCATCGTTCTGTTGTTAGCTTATTGAGGTCAGTAAAACACTATGTAGACAGCACTGCTGCTAAAGTACTAGAGGTTTCTATTTAAGAACATTACAACATGCAAAGCCCTTATTGTTTTAGGGTAAAGATGCATAAAGCCTCATAATCTGCCTCTGACAATGGTTACAAGAAGATGTCCTGGCAGGCTAAAAGCAGCGTGAAAAGAGGACGATTGCATCATTGTAGTCACTGTAGTATTTTTTTTAGTTTCCAGCTCTTTCAGCCGAAGGTATTTCCTCACCCTGATGTGGCTTGCCTACTTAATAAATCTAAGTTCATCTGTCTTCCAAGTACTCAGCCACCCTGTCATTGAACCCATGTAAATGTCTTGCATCCACAAAATTCTTTGTCAATAAATTTTGGGAAGGACTTTGTAAAAAGTCTTCACAAAATCCCAGTAGAAGATGGACCACTTTTTAAATATGGTTGTTGTATTCTTGGAAAACTTCAAGAAATTTGTAAAGCTGGATCTTCCTTTAGAAATTAGTGTTGATGCTGAGGTGAGCTGTATTTAACCAGACATCTATAACTCTGCCCTTTATTGTGGTGGTTACTGATTTTGTTTCCTTCTCTTGATTTGGTAGCTTGAAGAGGGAGCAACTATAATACACCTTTTTGCTGCATTTCTTGGGCTTGTTTAATTAGCTTCTTTTGAATAGCTGGCTGTATTAAAAAGAAGGCATAGGCATACAATGATTTACACTGTGAAGTTTAAAGAACTTATAAACGTTCTTGTGATCAATTCATTAGCACAGTATGAATATTTTCTATTTTAAATATTAAAAATAGATCATCCATAAAATTCTGAATTCTTTTAGAAAATAGCATAAAAAGTGCACCAGACAAAAGCTGTTTGTATAATTGTAATAACACAATTTCTGTTACTTGACACTTAAGTTCAATTGCTTTGCTATTGGAAGTGAAATTCTAAATATCTTTCCTAAAAGCTGTTTAATCTTATTCATGATATATATCCTTTCTAGTTTCCTGTCTCTCATATGGCATCCATTTATCAGGTCACAGTAACCTGGATAAGAATCATTTCAATATGAATATGTAGATTTGCCTGTTTTGTGGAGGTCTGTTACATCTTTGAGGATGTAGTAGAGTTAGTTATAATGCATATATAATATCACTATTTCGATTATATTGTTTCAGTAGGAATTTCAACCCAGATGCTTCAATTGTGTGTGTTAGTCAGGAAGAACACCACATTTCATAATTTTCTTTTCTTTTTTTTGTTAAAATGTCAAAATTATCTTATACAAAATGAAATCTGTCTAAATGGCTACTAATACCTTTATCATGGCTACTAATACCTTTATCATCCAGAGCCCATATCAGATCTGTGGAAGTCAGTGTCCCTCATCTCTGCACTAATTCTGATGAACTCAGCTAAAAGAACTACTCATAAATCTTAATGGTGAGTAAAAGGAGTAAGACATTTCCTTTGTCAATAGAAATAGCTTTTTCATTTGAATTTGAAAAGGTAGTATAGCCTCCTGCCATTGTGAATAGCTTAGTATTTCTTCCTTGCCTTTTGCAAACTAGAAATTCTCAGCTCTTCTTTCCTTCATAGCTTGTAGGCCCGCATGGAACTCCAGTAAAGTAAGTGAAGCTGAATTTTTGGAGATGCTCTTGTAGTCTCAAAATAATATTACAACAATTGCAACATTAGCCAGATTAAACATTTTCAACAGCAGTTATTTCCATTGCAATTCTCTGCTCAGTGTTTGATTTCACAGAATCCCAGAATGGTTGAGGCTGGAAGGGACCTCTAGAGATCATCTAGGCCAAGCAGGGACACCTAGAGCAGGGGGCACAGGGTGGTCCCAGGAAGATCTCCAGAGAAGGAGACTCCACAACCTCTTTGGGCAGCCTGTTCCAGGGCTCTGTCACCCTCAACAGTTCTTCCTCATAAGGAGATGAAACTTCCTGTGTTTTGACTTACATCCATTACCCCTTGTCCTGTCACTGGCCACAATCGAGTAGAGTTTGGCCCTGTCATCTTTACTTTCTCCCCTCAGGTATTTTTGCATATTGATAAGATCTACTCTCAGTCTTCTCTTCTCCAGGCTAAATGGGCCTAGCTCACTTAGTCTTGCCTCAATATGATAGATGCTCCAGTCCCTTGATCATATTTGTTGTTCTGCGTTGGACCCTCTCTGGAAGTTCCACATCCCTCTTGTCCTGGGTAGCCCAGAACTGCACCCAATACTCCAGGTGCGGCCTCACCAGAACTGAGCAGAGGGGCAGGATCCCCTCCCTCCACCTGCTGGCAACGCTCCTCCTGATGCAAGCCAGGGTCTCATGGGCCTGCTTGGCCACCAGGGCACACTGCTACCTCGTGGTTAATTTGTTGTCAACCAGGACTCCCAAATCCCTCTCTGTGGAGCTGCTTTTCAGCAAGTCAACCCCTAATCTGTCCTATGCTGCCTGGGGTTATTCCTCCCCAGGTGCGGGACCCTGTACTTGTCCTTGCTGAACCTCATGATGTTCCTTTCTGCTTAACTCTCTACCATGTCTAAGTCCCTCTGAATGGCAGCACAGCCCTGGGGAGTGTCAGCCATTCCACCCAGTTTGGTATCAGTTTTGTATTTCTAATTTTCCTTCTCCAGTCTCCAAGCAGATATGTACTTGAAACGGATCCATACTCTTCGAGTATCCATACACTTCAGAAATTTACCTGCTCCGTAGAGGAAGATGTTTATTATTGGCAGACCAAGTGTATATTACTCTTATCCAACCATGAAGAAGTTAGTAGAGTGATACAGTACAGTGCGGGATGGACCTGCATGTTCAGTGAGAGCATTCCATATATTCCTTTTTCTTTAAGGTATGTTGGCCCGAAGTAACAACAAAATAACAAAAAATAAATTTTCCAGTAAGAAAAGATGAAATCAGCTAATGTTTAGTTCATTAGATAATTACCTCCTTTTGTTAATGTCATAGCTAAATGGAGGAAATAACAGCAACAAGGATGAGAACCACTATAAAAGAAAATACTCCAGGCCTGCCTCTGAGCAACTCTGGTTGGTGCACGGAAGCAGCAAAAGGCTCTTTTTTAAGGGAAAGCTTGCATTAGGAGTTTAGCAGGAGCCATCATCAATGTACCATAGGACAGGCTGGGAACGTGACGCTCTGCTTCCCCTGATGGTGAGGACATCCTGCAGCTGGTAGAGGTTTGACCTTTTCCTGACTAATGATACTCAGAGGCATGTGAGAGGCTATTGCAGCTGGTCCAGCAAAAGAGAAGGAAGATAGCTTAGAACAATTCTGTCATCCTTTCCGCCCATCCTTGAGTTTTCCTAAGCATTTGGCTCTGCTGAGGCTTAACCATTATATTAGCTGAAATTAAGCAAATCATTTTTCAAGGTCATATGCAGCAGAGCATGTCTATAGCTCAAAAACCGCCAGCCTGTGAATCCTTCCTAAGACTCTTTTTAAATATTAAAAACGGGCAGTGAGAATTGGCTCTGGCACCTTCCCTGTCTGTTATAAAAGGGTGGAAACCCATAACAAACCAAAGTACACAAAAATGCTTTTGCCATCTGCAGGGCTTCCAAAACTTCTGTAATTTTACAAAGCTGGGCTGCGAAAGCCTTGAGAAGCCAGAAACCTGATTAAAAACATGCATGTGTGTAGAAACTAGAAAGAAATCATGTTATAAGTAATGATGATTAAAAAGCAGTCAGTGGAAAAAAAAATGAAGCGGCCAAGAGAATTGAACAAATACAAATGGGATGCCTAACAATTCTGGGGCAAAAAGAGATGCAAAGGAGGAGGAGAGTGGTTTTCCAGAAAAGAGACAAGACTGAGCTTCCAGAACAGAATGATGCTAGCCTGCTTTATAACTTTTAAACTTCCTTCTTCCTCTCTCCTAGTACTTTGTCAAGACAGATGAATCATTGTGCACTTACTCCAGCTAAAATAAACCTTGAATTTTAGAGCTTCAGTAATATTACTTTTTTCCCTCCTGGATTGTCCTTGATTGGAAGATATATTCCTACTGAGATTAATGTAGAACCAAACTCATGTATTCATAGCTGAATATTTGTCATTTTGAAAAAACTGTAAATAACCAGCAAAGTAAATGTCTCTCAGGCTGCCGGTTTTGGTTCTGCATTTTAAATGAGCAACAAATGGATGCATGGTAGCAAAACTACCTGGGTATCTAAATGGTGTTATGGTAGTAAAGTGTGAATTTTCTCTCTGATACAAGCAGAAGTTCATAGGAGGTGAAAGATGGCTGCTGGAAAGAAAAGGAAAGAAAAATAGGGACAACATAAGAACTGGAAATAAAGCAAAATAGTCTTCTCTTTTGATTGGGAAGGAAAATTATCACTTTCTCTTTCATTATGTGGCGACCAGGGAAGAAATCAGCCTTAAAAAAGAGAAGATAATTGGCTTGACTCTCACACACTAAAGTCAATTGATTCTGTTCCCGAATGAAAAAGGGGTCCTAAAGAGAGTGCATGGATACTGCACTTTGTATAGTCATTTAAGAAATTCCTCTACATGCAATGTGTAGGAACACCAGAGCTTATCAGGATATATTTCGGAGGCTGGGGCCAAGTTTACCAGGCTTGTACCCTGTCTCCCACCAGACTCTATTTCTGATTGTTCTTAGGTTGTTGCTGTCTTGGATCATCTTGAAAATTATAACATCCTGAAAATTCTGCAGTGATGTCCGTGAACTGCCAGCCTCATTTGGTCTGAGATCTCACAGCCCCTGCACTAGAGGAGAGCATAGCACCATGCCAGAGATTTCCTGGGGAATGCAGAAACAGGCTTGCACTGGGACTTCAATCACTCAGCCAGCACTGGTGCTGCTAAAGAGACAGGCTGCCTGGCATCTCACTGCAAGAATGTGAAAAAAATGTCTTGGTGATGCCTTCTTTATCACTATTACAGAAACATAAGCATTGCCCTGGCCACAGTTATGCTGAGTTAAATTGAAGGATAACATATTATTGTATGATTTTAGAGCAGTCCAGAATGAATCATGATATCACTGCTCCTCTAAGGAGGAAATAAACTAATAAACTTTGAAACAAAATGCTTGTTGCGTGGTTGCAGTTAGTCACTTGTATCGATGGATGCAAAAAGATCTGCTTTCCTCTTTTTTACTTTGTGGTGGCAGGTCTTTGGCCCATGGTCATTTCTTCTGGTGGAAAACCTGTAACATTGGCCTGTGAAATCCATCTGACGTATGAGTACCAACGATTCATGCAGAAAAAGTTGATGTTGCCTTTATCAATCTACACAAAAAACAATCAAACTGGGCTTATACTCAAGGGAACAGAGAAGGTATGTAGTTCTAAACTCAGAAGATTTTTAAGTGTAAAATGAGACTGACAGATCAAGGACCTGGTCTAGGGTGCCAGGACTTTAGGTCATTCTTCTGCATATAGTCACAAACTAAATCCACTTAAGTGGTGTTATAGTACAAAGCATGAAATGATCAATAATTATTTAATACTGCTCTTCACATTATCAGAATAGATATTCTTCCTTGTGGTATTTCAGTATACTGAAATATAGCATGCTGGCAGTGCGAGCTATTTCTGAATTGAGAAGGAATCCAAGGTAACTGTGTTATTACCACAGACTTGTTTTTACCAGCTGCATGTGTTATTTCAAGCTAGGTTGTGTGTAAAGAACAGGGCATGAAAGGCTATGACAAACAAAACTTGATTTTACGTGAGACCTTTAAATAAAATTCTGCTCAGTTGAAATATGCACATGTGAATTAGTCATTTGGTATTTAACTAACATAGTAATCAATTTAAAGGCTTCAGACATTTGAGACTTTATTTATCCATTTATTTCCTACTGCCCATCTGGTGTGCATGCCAGAAATGGTAATGTTCTATAAGCCAAATGAGAAAAAAACAAAACAATCACAAAAAAAAACACGACTTACTCTGTTTGCTCTGTAAGATCTCTGCCCTGGAACTCCTTAGATGGAATTCAAGCCCATTGCTTAACTTTTAAATAGGGTGGAGATAACAATTTAACATTTTAGATTATTTAGAAGATATTAAAATGTTCTGGGAAAAAATCTAGCAAAATGCATATGGTAATCTTGTCTAACTATCCTAACATTAGCTTGGTTTAGTATTATTTATAAAAATAACTGTAATTAATTTTGAGATTAATCTGTTCCAATTATATGTCCAGCAATAAGTTTACAAGATTCTGCACTGCTCTTCTGAAATTAATTATTGAAACTTAAAAATTAGGCAGCAGGATCTGAATTCAGTGACCTTTAATAAAAAAAAAAAAAAGAGAAAAAGAGAAAAAAAAAGTCCTCCCCAGCACTCATTTGATTCCTGTGCTAGAGCCTGCCTATCTGTTGTATTAAGTAACAACTGGATAAAAATCCTGAAATAGTCCTCAGAGAAGGTTTTGGAAGGTGTGTGGTCCCACAGCTGTCCAAAAGCTGTAGAAACCACATGCCAAACATTCTATGGTAATTGAAGTTATACTTTCAGCAGAAAGAATGGAAATGCCTTTTATTAGTAAATTATCCTGTACATTAGAGCCGAAAGTTTCAGAGACAGAAAGGGTTGAAATAGTTTATACTGAGAAAGGAAGTGAGCATAGTATTTCATTTTGTGTATGCTGTAGCATGCTGTATGCTGTAGCATGCAATATAGGAGTAATGGAAATTTCATTTTCTTAGAAAATAATTGCTTTTTTTTTTTTTTTTTTTTGGAGGGGAAGTAGAACGGTGCTTTTAATAATAGTTAATGAGGTAGCTGGATACCTCAGAAAAGTGTAATGTTTCGCTTGCATAGCCTCCTAGGTATTTCTCATGGCCTGACATACTGGCCTCTGAGTTCAGTGGCAGGCGTTTAAACTGGTCTGTGCCAAGCATACTTGCTTTGCGAATACCATTTTGTTACACTCAGATCCCCTTGGGTGCTGTCTGTGTTAAGTAGCATTTAACTTGAAGTCATGGATTCTGCTCTGGCAGTCAAGTACCTAACTCCATTTGTGGTTGGATGCCAAGTTTTCAAAGGAATGTGTTCAAGAGCAATTTCAAACCAAAAGCAAATGTGGAGCAGAAGGTTTTTTTTTTTAATCATGTGTGATTATCTTTGGAGAAAAAGATGAATAAAACCAAAAATCATCTAATGAGAGGTCTCTGTTATTAAGACTTTGATTATAGACTCTGAAACTTTAGAATTGCCTAGCAAATGTTACCAAGAACTATATTAAAAATAGTTATAATTACCGAGAAATATTTTGAACACCAGAACTACAAAGGTGGAATAACTATTTTTCACAGCTATTTGGTAATCCTCATGCTCAGAATCTTCATTTATCCGAAGCACTTGAAAGATTTAAAATCATTAGATAAATAATGAAGTAAGAACACATTATGTCCTATCGGGTTAGCCAGGTCAGCACTCTCACTCCATCCATTTTCTTCTCAAATCAAAACAACAACACAATCACTTTTGTAGGAACATAAATTAACATGCTCTCTCTGGAGTAGACTTTAAAGTTTGTTAAAGATCTTAATGGTTACCCCGTGCAAATTTTCTAATTGCTGTAGGTAACAAAGCTCGTTTACATATTTCCTTACATTAATGTCATACAGGATAGTATTTAGAGAATTTTGGAAATATTGACTGTATCTTCAATGTATCTAATGCACTTCATTCTGTCAAAATTGCAATTCACAGGCTTACAGTTAGAAAATAGAAGAGACGTAATTGTGCAAAAGATGCGGATTATAAGGCTGTTTCCATGGGGAGTCTTGGACAACCCTCATGGCTTTTTACAAATCTTGTGACTGCAGTAAGAAATGACAAGTGGATGAGATCCTTCCTCATAACTCTTCCAGCCAGTAGAGAAAGAAATTGCACCTTCTCAAATGGAGCTGTGCACAGTGGCCTCCTGCTGTTTCTGCTCAACACCAAAGGGCATAGTTTAAAGTCATATTACAGACAGAAGTGATCTGAAATCATCTCATTAGACTCTTGTTCAAGTACTGTTCTTTACATAGGACTTTGCACCATAACCTCAGCAGCAATATGTGCTCAGAAAAGCCTAAACAAGGAAGTCAAGATTACTTTTGTCTTCATTCATGCCTACAAAAATTTAGACATGTATAGAAAAATCTGAGAACCGATTTTTTTTTTAAGAGTCAAATAGCAATTAAATTCTATAGGCCAAAGTCCTATTGAGAGGGTACTTTTATTCATAATGTCATTTTTATCTATAGCAGCTTTGGGACTTTATTTCTTCAACTGTCTCACACTGGCTGAAATTTAAAATGCTATTATCTGTGCAGTAGTTATACATTTTTATAGGGGGAAACACCCACTTAGTACAGCTAAATCATTAGGCCAGCCAGCTTTTATAATCAGATTATTTGAAAACCTTTTATACAAAGGATACTGTATGAAATGCCTCAATAAAACATTAATGACCTATGCCTGCGATTTCAAACAGCAGGATCACATACTCAGGCAGCTCAGATTCCAGCTCTGGTAGGGGCTGTAGCAGCATGAGCTTGTGCACATAATGAGTGCAAAAAGTATTTTATTTACAGCAGCACAACTGCAATACAAACTTCAGCGGGAATCCTGAAATATTTAAGTAGCTTTTCTCCTTGATTGAAGCTGAGTAGAACTATTTGTATAGCAGGGTCACAAAATATTCAGAGGATAAATGTAGCCTCTTTGCAGAGAGTAGGAGGGAAATTTACAGTTCTTTGGATTTCAGGATTCCTACTTAGATTGTTTTTCGTTCTAAAGCATGTTATGAGTGAAACCTCACATATTGCATGATAGTCATTGTTGTTCTGACAGTCTGCCAAGCACCACATTTCTAGTTATGAGGAGCAGGCTATTTTATTGAAGGCAGGTTATTCCTATATATTTAAGACCAAATGTTTTCCACCCAGGTACTTGGTACTTGAAATAGTCATTTGTTGACAGTTTTTCTGGACCACTGCTGTGGTCTGGAAAAGCATGCCATGTGACCTTAGTTTTATTAAGTCCTGCTGGCAGTACCTTGTGTGTTTGAATTGTGGAAGAATTAACCTTTTTGGTTGCCAGATAATACTGCTGAGATACTGGACTGATGGTCAGGCTATCCCTGATCTAGGTAATAAAAAAAGCATACAACTTCTGCTTTAACAAGCCTTTAAAGTTACAAGGGCCAGAAAATTTAGAAAGAGATCTCATTGCTTTATTTTTCCAACCAGGCATACAGACAAACCCTCTACTTCATGACAGTTGCACTGTTTGCTACTAACTGCCAAGCTGAACAATACAACATCCCTATTTTTGTATGATTTGACCATTCTGGGTTTAAGGCACCTTAAAGGGTCTGACTTAGAAGCTTCTGTTAAGCTGTAACTATGATTTGGGAAATATCAACAGAACTGAGAATAAAATTTTAGTGAAAATGGTAGGTCTCTGTAAGACATGTTTTGTACCCAATTAGATGGAAGGAATAGCCTATTACCTGCCTAATTGCTTGCCTAATGCCTATTATACCTAGGAAGAGTAGACAGGAGATATTAATTCTTCTTCTAGGCAAGTTTAAGTGCTAGGTAGTTGTGAGTCTGCAAACTAGCTTACCATCATTCTTTTTGTCTACTCCTCTTGCAGTCATGCCCTCATGCAGTCACACAGTCATGTCTGCCATCAGGAAATGGGATCCTACTATCATCATTCACCGTTCTCTTTGCCTATGCATTGCTTGTCTCGTTTCTTGACTTTGTCATAGACCAGCTAGTTCACAAGTTGTTAGTTCTGTACCATGTTAGTGGCGAGCAGTACACCTAAAAGGTAATTTGCCTAATACTATAAATTATTACAGAAGCTGAACTGAGGTATTTGCATGCTCGTCTTGCTATATCAAGCATGTTAAAAGTGGTCAATTTATGATGAAACCTTCAGTATTTTATGGATCCTTTTTCCTAGTTTGACATCTTAAAGAAATATTAATATGGCTGCTCTCTAATAATGAAGGATTGTCTTGGAATTCTCTCTCTCTCTTTTTTTTTTTTTTTTGTTACATATTTACTAAGAAGTAATTAGCTATTTCTAGCTCCCTTTCCTTGGCAAGTCCCTTTTCCTTGGCTACCTTCAAGACATTTATTTGAGGTCATGGCTTTGTTTTCTTTTTGTCAAATCTCGGACAGCTACAGCTGCCCATTCAGTGCAGGGCAGAAGAAAAGAACACCACGGGCTTTTATAGCACTAAATAATGGATCTTTTTACATCTGTGCGTCTTAACCATGCAGAAAAAAAGATTGCTATATATGATAAATTTCAGTGTAACTGAACTATTTCAAGACAAATGCATGTGAGACTGAGAATTTGTCTCCTGTTGCAACAACAACTCAGATGCATTTGGCATCTATAGTAGAAATTTAGCATTGTAGCATCCATTTCTGCATGTTTTGATTGTCTGGACAATCTGGAAAGTTGCTATCATTCAGCTTGGCCTGCAAACTGCTTACATATGGTCAAACAAGAGACTAAGTGCTTTAATGTCTCTCTTTAAGAGACCTGAATAAGGATGATTATTGCTTTTGAACTTACATGCATCTATATAGTGCATTGTTAACGTATGTAATGCACAGATAACCCATGACTTCTGAGGGGAAGAGACCCTGTCCACCTTGCTATAACGTCTCTAATGGTGAACACTAAAGGAAGGAATATAAGGAAGAGAAAATGTATAGAAAAGTCCTTTCCTCATTATATTTTGGAGTTAGCAGAGGTTTGAGGACTTTGTGAGTTGAATGTTAGATTCAGATCATTGTTTTGAAAGGCTACGGATGGACTTGTCCTTCATGGATTTCACTTTCTGAAGTTGTTTTATGCTCTTGGCTATATGGAGTGACTACCTCAATTTATTTTGATGTTGTATGAAAACGTTCTGCTTTGATGCACAATTATCCCATTCTCACAGCAAGGAAATAACTAGACTGTGAACCTGAATAAAAGTCTAGCTCCTTGCTTGTGTGTGAGCTATTGGCCCTTGCTCCAAATTTAGAGCAAAACTGTATTTAGCAAAATACTGTCGATACTTTTGTACCTTAAGTATCAGGAACACTTAAAATTCCATGAAAAGGTATCACAATAAAAGTGATAGAAAGTTTATAAAGTAATTTGCTAGTACCAGATTAATCCCTAGTGTCATTCTACTGAATGCAATGAAGTAACAGCAGGGAGGAATTTGGACCACAATTTTAAAAATAGACTAGCTAGCACAAATTAATTGTACACCAAAGGCTTTTAAACCATGCTAGATAAATTCCACAGTCAAGGCTAATCTCATTACAATGACATGGTGGCATGAGAACTACATTACAGAGAATTTAATTCTGCTCCTATGTACCTGATTTAGGTGACCATTATCTTCAGTTTTTGTCTTACAGAAATTCTATGGAAGCTAAAAACCCACCCAGTTCCAGCTGTCTCTTCAGCTGATTCTTTATTTTGTAATTCTCATCATTGTCAGAAAATGAGTGTAAGCAATAAGAAACAAGAAAATTGTACCTTCAATGCCTGCCTGCCTCCTCAACACCTCTTACTACCTAAGAAAGCACGTGCTTAAGCAGATCTGAAACGAGTGAACAGTTAAAAAATGCCCATGTGTGAAGAAAAAAGAACTGTGCTAATAAAAAGATACTGCTTAATATTCCCATAAATTTGTATACAAAGGAAAATTCCAAGGGCACAGAATAGAATTGATCACTATCAGCTCCAGATTCTTAGGGCAGTTATTAGGGTGGAGAGGTATATATTCAATGTAACAAACAGCTTCTGTAATTGCTTTGATATTAAATTCATTCACTGTTTTGTCGCTCATCTTATCCTTATTAAAGCATGCTGAATTGGTTCTTTCAAGGTCATTCTTTACTCATTAAATGCAAAAAAGAAAAATACTGAGAAAGGAGGCAGAAAGAAGAACTAAGATGGACATTAACAAAAGATAAAGGGAAGAGTTTAAAATTTTGATATTTTAGTGTCACCTTTACAGTGATTTTATCAAAAGACTGATCTTTAGATGACTTGTCAGATAGTTTTAATAATGGTGAAATATCCTGTGTACTTTTCAGATAACAGGAGTTCTGCTATTTACTTCAGTGTTCTGCTTATGGAGGAACACAGTGTCAGAATCTCATCCTAACTTGCTATTGATAAACATTATATGTTATATATTGCCTGATATTTTTCCTATATATATGTGTGTGTATATATATATATATATGTGTGTGTGTATATATATATAGTTAATATGACATTTTTGAAAGGTAGCTCTAGGATTAGACAGGTTGGCAAATTTTCTGTGAATGAGTATTTAAATAAAGGCAGGGAGCAAGAAATTTAAAGTCAAATGTCCAATATTCTTCTGGAAAGCCTCAGTGGAAGGTAAAGTTCAAACTAGCCCTGACAACTGATGTATGGAATGTATCCTGGAAAAATTATGTAATATAAAAAGGCAAGGAAAGCACATAGGAAAAAAAAAAGAAAAAAAAAACATGAGTTAGCATGATTCAGTGCACTGTAAAGATTGCTGCCCACTGTACTTTGCCTTAGGCATAAAATAGCCTAAGGGCTGAAAAGGGAGAAATTTCTTCTATGTAGATCTATATGTTTACAGATATTGCAGCATCTATCCTAATGGTACTGCAGGTTTTGACTCTGGCAATATTATTCACTTCTCTGAGTATATGAAATAATGATGTACATTTCATGTAGTACATGAAATAATGCAAATATAGAGTGATAAAAAAACAATCCTTCTATATGTATTGGCTCATAGCTAGATTTTTGGAACAACTTAAAAATAACTTCAACAAGGTTAGAGAGTTGCAGCAATATATATCTCTTATTCTTTGGATCTTGAACTGGATTTTAGGTAAGAGCCTACAGATTGTTTTATGAAGAAAAAGAATCTATCTTGTTATTGGGAAAAATAGAGGTGAAGTGCTGCTGGTTTGTAAAGGAAAATGTGCTGAGATAGGAGAAGAGGCAAACAGAAGCTAAAAGTTAAAGGAAAAATATGGTATGATTTTTTTAAAAAAGAGATGGTTATCTCTAGAATTTATTAAAAAAATTGCAAAAGAAAGTCCACTTGTACAAGTACAGACAGTAGAGTCTTACTGACACCTCAAGTTTTGCAGTTTTAATCCAGCATGATAGTGACGATGAGCCTTTTTACTCTGAGAGAAGACTTACTGTGATTATAACCAGTTTATTAAAAAATGCTGTTTGGAACATATTTCTCATTTTATTTGCATCTTTCTCTTTATTTCTGCATACATGCTAAAATAATTGGACTGACCTGTGAAGAAATAGGTTCTGAAAATATCGAGTCTGATCACCCAGTGCCTTTGGAGAAGTTCAAGTCTCAATGCAGAGTGAAAAATAATTCCTGCCACTTCTGTGTGACAGTATTTGGTTACCTCTGTTATAATAATTAGCATTGGAACATACTCGCTTAAGGAGTCAAAAACTGGAATTAAGTGGGCAATGAAACGGAGAAAATAGTGAGGAAGTACTGAAACAAAACTTGAGAGGATATGATTAGTAATATGTAGGAAAAGGAAAAGAAGCTAAGAAAGAGGAATTATAGGTATATTTTAAAACCCATGAAGATAGTAACATTTTCACAGACTTTACATGCTTCCATTACACAGAGCCTTAAGAGATTCCCACTATAACAGATGCTACATGTCAGCTGGACCTCCTTGAGTCAATATAAATATATAAATACAAATGCTAAAGGCAAACTCCAGCTGCCTGTTATTATTATTATGTTTTGTTTGTAAAAAAATTCATTTAGGCAACATGATCCTTTTAAAGAATTAGTGTATTATTATAAGAAAAGGTTATACAATCTGCCTTCATAAAGTTCATGTTACAAGCTATGCATTGCCCAAGGGGAAAAGCCTTATTGTAATGTGCAGTCATAATGGAGCATTAGAACATTGTAAGTACTAATGACTAAATCTGGAAAAAAAAAAAAAAGTCTTTTTCATTTGGATCAACTCTCAAGGTTCTACTTTTCTGAACTAATTAAGGAGGATAGCTCACAAAAACAAGCCTTTCAGTGTTATGCAATGTGCAATGCTGATACTTCCTTATTGTGAATGTATACAAATAGAACACCATAAGAATACCATTTCTTTTGGTCATGTTATTTAAACAATTTAACTTCTAACTTCTTGCCCTAAACAGAGAGTTCACAGCTTTAATTTTGGATGTAGACATACATAAACACACACACATATACATACATATACGTATATATTTTATATATGTGTATATATATGCATATGCTCTAATCTTCACAAATCTATATATTCATATATTATATTCATGTTATACATATTCTATATATTCATGTATTTTAAATGATTCATGGCTATGGAATCACTGGTTTCAAGAAGACATGGAACACACAGTGTTCACATGGTTCACAGGATGTGAAATGTATTGAGGAACCTGGAACAGGTTAAAGAGAGAGTCCGGTATTTTACTGATTTATTTTTAGCTGATGGTTGTCCCATGGTTACTTATAGTAATGGGGATCAATAGCTCATCTGGGATGGGCTAGTAGCAGGCTGTAGTTTTTGACCTCTACCACTGATCTGAATTGATACCAAAAAACATAAATTTTCATACTATTTTTTTCCTTAGAAAAATATATAATAAAATATTAACCATATATATATATATATTTAAAATATATTCATCCTCCTTTTTGGTACAAAAAGAAGCATCTCAACTACTGACTGTGTAAAGAAATGATAAGGTTTCAAGAGATAATCAATATTTAGATCAATAATAATCTGCAGTCATTTCACATCAGGTGAGTGGCCACCAGCATTTAATCTGATACATAGTCTAAATTAGTATTCTTGTTAAAGAAGAAAGTTTTGGGTGATGTAAAATCTTAGATGAGGTGATGGTATAGAGCCTGAAGTTGTTGGAAACATTTTTTTTTTTAATCTCAAGAAGATTTGGATCATTATAAACTTGACTACTCAAATCCCTGAATTGAATTTCATTATGCAACCATGTCAAAACATTTCAGCAAACAGCATGAATATAGTGAGCAAGCCAATCATGATGTAATTTGGGAAAAAAAAAAGGCAGAGCAATAAAAATCAGGAAATAGCTTCAGCAGAAAAAGAAATGTTGAAATTTATTCTTCAGAAGAATACAGACCACAGATAAACTTTCTTCTGTATTATTTGGTAGTCATAAGCCAAAATCAGATTATAGGAATCAACTTTAGCAATGTACATTAGAAATTTGGAATGAATATGAGAGTCTGCTTCTCTTAAGAGCCTCTGTTTTATGCTCTAAAGTGCAAGATTGCAGTTTAGGCAATTTACAATCAACAGAAAAGCCTCCAGAGACAGTCCAAATAGATTTAATTTCAGAGTAATCTACTAATATTTATTCTTCTACCAGACAAAAAAGAAACTCAGTGTTGTGTTTTGAGATAGATTTACAAAAGTAAAAAATCTGTTTTAAAATCTCGGTTGAATTATAGCCCATATATTTATTCAGATACTTGCTGGATCAGTGTAAAATGTTACAGAATATGTAAAACTTAAGTAGGAACATACTTGTCTTGCCAAATTTTCACCCTAGTTTTTCTTCTTCTTTTTTTTTTTTCAGTGTGAAGGCCTGAAATTAATATCTCAATAACTTATGAATAGCTTAGATATAATTAAAAGAAAAATACACTGTGATCCATATTCTTATAGGCGGTATTATTTGAGAGTTATTTTGAAGTTTTGGTCCATAGGGAAGGTATAGCACACAGGAGTTTATGGATTGATGCAGTGATCAGCCTAATCTAGTAACTAGATCAGTCTAATCTAGTTTACTCTCTTGTCATCTAGAGTGGATAGTCCCAGATGAAATGAAGAAAGAGATAAGAAGCAAATGCACAACTTCTTTCAAGCTTTGTATTTTCTCAGAAGCCAGTTTAAAACACTATTAATGGCTGGGGCCGTTCTCTATTGCACTGAATAGTAGTACCTGTATTTCTCCAGTGGAAGAACCAAGTTGCTTTCCTATTTTCATATATGTGTATTGATTATCAGCAGCATGTAAGTTATTCTAGTTTAATAACATGGCTTAAAAAAGTTGTCAGATGCATTTATTGCTCTCTACAATGACCTGGATGGAGCTTGTAGTGAGGCGGGTGTCGATCTCTTCTCCAGAATAACTACTGATAGAACAAGATGAAATGGCTTCAAGTTGCACCAGGTTAGACATTAGAAAGAAATTCTACACAGAAAGAGTGGTGAAGCATTGGAGCAGGCTGCCCAGGGAAGTGATGGAGTCACCGTGCCTGGCAGCACTCAACAATGTGTAGATGAGGTGCTTAGGGACACAGTTTAGCAGGCAAGGTATTGGAGGGCTTACAGTTGGACTTGATGATCTCGAAGGTCTTTTCCAACCATTAGAATTCTATGATTCTGTGATTTCTTATTTCATACTCTAACTGAACATGGTTAATTATGACTGGAAAGCTACCAAAGATTTTTGATCTTGTCCAGATCACTCTGAGACACTCTGAGATTTCACCCATTGTGAAACTCAGCTTTTGCCAATTTACTTCAAACTGAAACATAATTGTCTGGTACAGAATCCAGCATATAAAAGAATGTCTTGGCATGGATTTGGTGGTGATAGGATTATGAGTCTGTAGCCAAGCTCTGTTTTTAAGGATGTATTTCTGAAACAAATGTAAAGTGGGATTGAACAAAGAGAATTGTCTTGCGTCAGTTCACATTCCAGAGGCTTGAACATCCCTGATGTTTTGAACTGTGATCCAATCTCCTAGAGCAGAGACCTGTATGGTTTAAAGTACTGTAAACAATGAAATAAGCAATCTCTAGCCCATTGACACTACATAGGCACCCAAAGGACAGCTTTACATTTCCATGACACATACACAGGTAATTTAGAAAAGTCTGAAACATTCAACTTTACAGCAATCCTGGGAACCCAAGACTATCTGTTTTCTGAGGAACTTTGGCACACTAGACAGCATTTTTAAATTACTTTCCTCTGGACTGATATTAAGAAGTAAAAAATAATGTTGCTGTGGTTAGTATATTCCATATCCAGCTCCAGAAGAATAGTTACAGGTCCATTGTGCATAAAGCATCTTTCATCTTCACACAGCACCTTTACAAATGATCTGCAAAATTTTGCATTCTTGACTTTATTAAAAAAATAAAATAAACTGCATGATACTGCAGAGCTGACCCCTAGCATATGGCCAAATAATAAAACAGACCAGTCAACTTGTTTAAAATATTTAATATACTGTGCTGTACAGTGTTAAATACCTTATAAAGTTTGAAGTGAACTGTGAAAATTTATACTTATTTTCCAACTACTCTCCAAAAGAAATCCTCATCCAAGTTTAACTATAACTGTGAGTGTTAATGTCACACCACTGTAATGTACTTGAATATAACAGACTTTTAAAGTTCAGGTTTAAAATTGAAATTTGTGTTTATGTTGAATCATAATTTAAAAAAAGGATCCTAGATAAAATAAACAACAATCCAAAGTTAAAACACAGAAATGTATTATATGGATATTATGTTCCAAGGATAAATTAAACAACTGCAAAATGCAGTGGTAGCTCTCTGTGTATTTAAATAGATGTCTATCTCCAAACTGGTAATTGGTTTGACATTTTATGTCAGATGCTTGTGCTAACTGCTATAATAGAAAATATCTTTAATCCACTGAAACACAGTCTGTTTTGGTGTGCATTGGCAAACCAAGACTGCAGTCAGTATTTGTAGACTTAAACTAAGATTCACTTTTGCAGTACTGATAATGCTCAGTAAAAAGGGAAAGTTTTGTAGGAGTACAACACGTCGAAGTTCTTCAGCCTAGCTCCACTGAACATTAGGGCAAACTCCTAGCAGTTTCTATGCAAATATACCTGGTGGTTGATGCAAAAGGAAAGGTTAGATTCAGTTGTGCTTCCAGTTGGTCAGCTTGCATGCTTTATCTTCTTCTGACTGTGCAAACCCCACAAGATGATCAGGAAAAGATCCTTTGCAGATTATCACATGCATCAAGGTTCTTACCTAAATAATCACTGTTGTTTTAGATTAAACAGGTTTATAGGAAAGCTTAAGGCTTACATTTTAATTCCAAAATACAAAAATAAAAATAGGTGATTTTTGCATTCTGCATGAGAGGTCTTTCATTTTTCAGTGTTGATCTTGGTACCATTCTGAGAGAGGTTAGCCATTTTTCACTTCTATTTCTTCAGATTACTGCTGGACTTTCTTGTAGGCATGATGTCTTTGTTGTAGTTCGTTCCTCTCCCCTTTTATTTCCACTTTTCCTGCTTAGATTCTTTTTTTATTCTTACTTGTCCCGCTCCATCTGAGCAAATAGGTGAGAAAAATGTCAAACCTTATTTATTTTATATTTTTGTTTACATGGCAATCTCACAGAATTTATGCTAGACCTACGAATTTTTTTTTTCTTCCTGTACTAATTCCATTACTATCCCATAGTACTATCCCACAACTGTCAATACCATTTGTCTAGAGCTGAGGATTTTGAATCACATATCCAGCCTGCAATTCTAATGACTTTCTGTGGCACCAGAAAATAATAGTGTCACAGAGAAAGTGCTACTAAAAGCACTGAAAAAAAAATCATTTTTGAAATGGAGAAATTTTCACCAAGGTATATTTCTTAGCAGGTTTTAAACTAATTAGTTCCTTCTAGTAAGCTTGAAATTCTGCCAGCTATATTCTCCACCTTACTGGAAAGAAATGAAGAGTGTAAACCTGCCACTGCATAATATTTGCTGACATAATCCAGAAAAATATCTGAATTTCTCAATAGACTTCTACTATGCTTTCAGGAAGAGAAGCAGACAAGACTGATGCAAACCTGTTAAAAGAAGTAACTGATGATATACTGATTTATCTGGACTTGGTATAGCATTGCTGCTTTACTTACCACTCATCTATCAAGAAATGCTAGCACCCAAGCCCATGTAGCCCTGGGCTCCTGGGACAGAGCTAAATTCCATTCTATGATAGGGTTTAAAATACATTAGTTAATAGCATCCACTTACCTACTAAATTGTTTGTTTGATTGTCATTTACTGATCATCCTATCACAGACTTTGAGGCTTACAGGAAAGCTTAAATCTTATATTTGAGTTCTAAAATGCAAAATAAAAATAGGCAATTTTTGCAGTCTGCATGAGAGGTCTTCATGTTTCAATGATGATCTTAGTATCATTGAATGAATCTACTAAGGTCATTTGTTTCCCCCTCAATATCAACAGTTTCAGGAAACTATGGTTACAGAATAAATAGGGACTGCTAACCAGTTATGGCCATCAGTTGACTCTCCAGATTCTCCACAGAGATTTCCTAGTAAGAGACCCATTTTTTATCCCCCCATGGGAAATGATATGGTTGATCTATCTTGCAGGAGAAGGGATTAAGGACTGTTAAGATAGTTCTCTAGAAATGAGCTTCAGACTTAGCCCTCACTTGGAACACAGACTCACTTAAAAGTTTTTCCTGAAACTGCTCTGCTAATACTAATATCAGTGATCTGACATAGGCATGCTAAAATACATGATCAGTTTTTATAGATTTGCCTTTTTTTTTTTTAAAATTTACTCTGTATGAAAGAGAATAGCAGTCTGTGTGTATATACATATATGTTAGCTAATTGTCCACCTCATAGCTATTATTGAAAAAAAATCTCTTTTAGATGTGGCATGAAAACTTGTAAGACAAAAGATATGCAGAAGTGATTTATTTGCATGTAAGAATCTGCATCTGTTTCTGGAAATAAATTTGAGAGAGGCCAAAAAGCAAGGGTTTGCAAAGAATTTTAAAACTATCACAAGTGATATGTTAGACCCAGGTAAGGTCACTTCCAGGGACAGAAAAGAATATTCTGCCAGGAGTGAAAAAGAAGATGCATGAGGTTACAGATATTCAGCCATCAACAGCATTGGATTAATGAGAGTAGGAAGCCCTTCAAATGTCAAGTCAAAAGCAAATGAGAGTAGATGGAGGCTAAGCATGTTGGAAAGATGAATTTCATGGAAAAAAATTGAGTATCAGTTCATCCACAGGAAAGATCAGTCAGATGGATTGTATGAGGCTGGAACATATGAGCAAGGTGTATACAAGAACATGGAAGCTGCAATTCAGTATTTTAGTAGATGCTTTTTCATTTTGGTAAGTAAAAATGTGACAACATTTATGGCATATTCTTTTCCCATACTCCTACCAAATTCTGAAAAAATTCAGATATGTTTTCTGAAACTTTCCTGCTTTAGAATTTATCCATATTTGGTTGAAAAGCAGCTCTAAAAAATGGTCTATCTTAATAGTTAGAATATAGCTATTGTCCCCAGTAATGTGAGGTTTTCACTGCAAATATGGTCTGCTATTTGAAGCAGTTATGTTCCAGAGCATCTGGAGATTTCTAGACCTAAAGAAAAAAAAAAGCCTATATAATAATAAATATAATAAAAATATATAAATACAGTTTACGGCCTCGCCATAATGATCTGAAATTAGAGAAGGGCAAATGTATTAATGTAATCCAAATAAAAAAATAAAAGCCTTCCAAAAAAAGTACAAGTATTTTCCTGCAATTTAAACTCTGCACAGTATATACAGAAATCCTTCAATCGTGTGTTTAATGAGAAATGAGTTAGCAGCTTCCGTCCTTCCCTTCATCAGTCCCAAACAAGCTTTTCAGTATTGTTTAGATTAGAGCTTCAATCTCTTTCAATGGGACTGGACAGTATCTGTAGCTCCTTATTCCTGAAGTGTATGAAGTGAAGGGAGAGTAGCATGAAGTATAGAGAGAGGATTTTGCAGGCAATTTAGGGCTTGATCTGAAAGCTTTTGAAATCAGTGGAAATGTTCCAGCAGATGCAGTTAGTTTTACATCAGGCTTCTAATGAGAACTTGATAAGCAACATATTTTTTATGTATCTGTCCATATTTATTCATTATAGCCTATACCTTAGAATATGCAAGGACATGAATATGCTGGTTGTAGTGGTTATATTATGTAGTGTATCATTGTAATACTTCCACTGTTTTTATTAGAACTTATCTCCTTGCCCCAGAATATCTTAGTTGGAAAAGGAAATGCAGAGTTGTTTTTATTGCCCTGAGGTAGCTCTGCTTATGTGTTGACTGTTGATTTTCAAAGTCTGCTTTCCTTTACTTACATCATGCTGCAAAACTATCAGTCTCTATCAGATTCCAAGGTGAAATGGGGAAAGTTTTCAATTTCTCCAGTCCATGCTAGTGAAAGAAGAAATGTGGCAAAAGAAGTGTTGCACTCAATCAAAAACGAATTTCCATTCTAATCTCAAAATTCTCCCAATACATTTTTCAGGTTACTGCGTATGTGTGTAGGAGGGAGACATATGTGAGTGGATGTGCTTTTATGCTTGCAAGCTACTATAATAAAGAGTCATTTGAAGTAGAAAGTATGACTGCTTCTGCTTTGAAGACATTATTTTCTCCATTTCCAAAGTTAAGATGATGTTCCTGCCTTTCATTTCAAAGCAAAGTCTGATATCTGAACTATTCTGAATATATATTATTTTAATAAATGCTAAAATATTTTATGGGAACTTTAAATTATGCCATAACCATATTTCTGGATGGAACTTTTATGTTTTTTAAGCAGAGTAACTGAATATAAGTAAGTAGTATGGGGCAGAAGTTTCTATTTTATGCAATTGAAACATACTTCTTAAGGAATTTTAAGTGGATGAAGAGCAGGTGTTTTGATTTGATGATAAATTGGCAAGTTGATTATCTTGAAAATTAATGCAAGCTCTAACTAGAAATTATTCCCCCACAAAGAAGCTGAAGTACAGGAAGAAGGTACAGAAAACTACAAAGTATTTTTATGGTTAAAAAGTCATTAATTATTTAATTACCACAAATGCAAAAGTTACCCAATCTTTTCATATATTTTTCATATATTTTTCGTATATATTTTCATATATATTTTCATATATATATAATCTTTTCATGTATATATGCATGTATGCATGTATTGATTTTATTTTAGCTTAACACAGCATTTATGAATTCTGTTTCCCCAGTGACTTGTTATTATAGAGTGAAATTGGGTGTAATTTTTTTGTTAGCGTCTTAGTGCTGTTGTGTTCCTTTTTCTTTGTGGAGACAAATTGTCTCTGATCTGTGTATGTACACAAGCCACTTATGGATCAGGGACTTCTGAGTGATTTTAACCAAAGAAATCTGATAAGAACACTAAAAGCTAAAGTCAGCAGTTGACATATAGCTCCTCCCTTTTTGTTTCTTTGTTACTTTTTTAAGTATTTACGCCTACTTTTGCCTATTAACACATCATGCAAAATTGATTCCTCATCCAAAATCACAAACACTTTTTTTGTGTGCTCGAAAGAATTATGAGAAACACTTTCTCATAAAAAGGCATATTCTTTGTAGCAAAATTTCCACTTGAGACATGAATTTCAGTATCTGGTAACAAGAGAAAGTCAATCAATTTGCTGTTGCTTTATCTGGGATTCTAGAAAAAAAAAACTTTACTGTTTACTCTAGAAAATATCACAGGAGATCAAAGAAATCACGGTAAGTCTGTTGCTTAAAGCCAAAATTCTACATGATGTTTACAAGCAGAATGGAAAAAAAATGTTTCTTTTTTTCTCTCTTTCCTTCTTTCCTTTTTTCTTTCCTTCTCTCTTTCTCTTTTTCTCTTTGATTTTCTTTCTTTTTCTTTCTTTCTTTCTTTCTTTCTTTCTTTCTTTCTTTCTTTCTTTCTTTCTTTCTTTCTCTCTTTCTCTCTTTCTCTCTTTCTCTCTTTCTCTCTTTCTCTCTTTCTCTCTTTCTCTCTTTCTCTCTTTCTCTCTTTCTCTCTTTCTCTCTTTCTCTCTTTCTCTCTTTCTCTCTTTCTCTCTTTCTCTCTTTCTCTCTTTCTCTCTTTCTCTCTTTCTCTCTTTCTCTCTTTCTCTCTTTCTCTCTTTCTCTCTTTCTCTCTTTCTCTCTTTCTCTCTTTCTCTCTTTCTCTCTTTCTCTCTTTCTCTCTTTCTCTCTTTCTCTCTTTCTCTCTTTCTCTCTTTCTCTCTTTCTCTCTTTCTCTCTTTCTCTCTTTCTCTCTTTCTCTCTTTCTCTCTTTCTCTCTTTCTCTCTTTCTCTCTTTCTCTCTTTCTCTCTTTCTCTCTTTCTCTCTTTCTCTCTTTCTCTCTTTCTCTCTTTCTCTCTTTCTCTCTTTCTCTCTTTCTCTCTTTCTCTCTTTCTCTCTTTCTCTCTTTCTCTCTTTCTCTCTTTCTCTCTTTCTCTCTTTCTCTCTTTCTCTCTTTCTCTCTTTCTCTCTTTCTCTCTTTCTCTCTTTCTCTCTTTCTCTCTTTCTCTCTTTCTCTCTTTCTCTCTTTCTCTCTTTCTCTCTTTCTCTCTTTCTCTCTTTCTCTCTTTCTCTCTTTCTCTCTTTCTCTCTTTCTCTCTTTCTCTCTTTCTCTCTTTCTCTCTCTCTTTCTTTCTTTCTCTTTCCTTCTTGCCTTCTTGCCTTCTTGCCTTCTTTCTCTCTTTCCTTCTTTCTCTCTTTCTCTCTTTTTCTCTCTCTCCCTTTCTTTTTCTATCTCTCTCCCTTTCTTTCTCTCTCCCTTTCTCCCTTTCTTTCTCTCTCTCTCCATCTCTCTGTCTCCCTCTCTTTCTGTCTCTTTCTCTCTCTCTTTCTCTCTCTCTTTCTCTCTCTATCGAAGTAAAAAAAAAAAAAAGAAAATGTAGGGCAAAGTACTCCTGAGCAAAACATATTTATGCTGCAAAAATATAAACTTCAAATGTTACCAAATCCTTTCAAGCTACTATTTGCTTCTTACTGTACACACTGAGCATATGAAATCCTTTAAAATATCAGAAAGCAGTAACTTAGCAGCATTTAAAACAGCAGAGAAACTTAATACTGATGAGCTGCCACATGGGAACATGTTATTTAAATAAACATTAAGCCAACCTGTAAGAAAGATATGCTTTAACTTTAGTGTATCTTACATACTTCAAATGCCTTTTACAGAGCAAGGAGACCTAAAGCAGTTACCTACTAACAAGTCATTATGGGATTCCCATAGCTTGGAATATGAAACTAAGCTGATGGGGTACTATGTCTTATTTCTCACATATGAATTCACTTAATGCTTGCTTAAATTAGACGTCTCTGTTTTTCTTCGCCTGACTGACTCTTACCTTGTTGATCTACTCACGTCAGAATTCATATGGCATGTATTTGTAATCCAGACAAATGCAGCTTGCAAGAATATTTCCAAAAGGTAAGATTAAAGAGATGGGAAGGCCCTGAGGCAAAGCCACAGCCCAGCTCACTGGCTAATATAGTATTTTGTTGCTTGCAAAAAAAAAAAAAAAAAAAAGTTGCCTTTTGCATCTAGAAGAATTGTCATAAATGTTTTTGAGGGAAATTTGGAATTACAAAGATACCATCCCCTTCACTTTAACCAAGAAATAAAATAAATTATCTAAAAAATGCTTGCTTATTTTGACACGCTCAGCTGAAACAAACCAGTAGTAGGTTTCCTGATGGGAAATCGGTGACGGAAGAGCTGTGGGCCCCAAGCTTTGGAACTGAGCATTTTATGGAGCAAGTCCTAAAAGGCACATGCAGCAGCGTAGGGCTCTTCTGTGTTTTTTTACTACAGAGTAGTTAAGGAAAGATAACTGATTTGTCGGGTCAAGTAGCTCATCTGTAAATGTAATTCTGTAGGAAACTGCAGGTACTTCAGCTGGAAAAGCGGCTTGGGACAGTGATGCATCCTGCTTTCCTTGGTACCCAGGTTCTCAGGAGTCTGGATGTTTTGGTGTTCTTGCCTAAAAGCCTGAATGTCATGCACAAAAGAGAGTAAATCAGACTGATGTGTGGTCTCAGGTAGATTGTACCTGCCTGGCCAAGCTAATAGCAGGTACAATCTACCTGCTTGGGTCTGTCTAATCCCCCAAAGCCCAGCAGGAGGTACCCAGACACACTGAAAGAGACTGCAAAGAAGCAAGTACCAAGTGTGTTGAGGCATCTGGTCACATGCAGACTTGGTGCTTGGGAGCAGTTCTGTGGATCAGATTGCTCCTGTGGCCCTGTTTGAGTGAACTCCCTATATTTGTGCATTTGACTACCAAGTAACTGTTTTAGGAGTCTTAAAATGCCTGAAAATTGTCTTGCCAAACATATGCTTGCTGACCATCCCAGATGAGATAATGAGAGATGGAGAGACACAAAGTACATGTAGTGCATTTGCAGATTTTTTCAAGCTGTTGAAGAGCCCAGAACTGACACTGGAGAAAAAGATTAGAATTTGAAATAATTTGGCAAGCAGTTTGTTACATGCAAAATTAAAATAAAATATGTGCAAATTTAATATATACTATATAAAAAGGTAAGTATAAATCTAAAGTAAGTGAGAGTAGGCCATTGCCACCTTTCTCAGTAGAGCTTTTTCCTCCACCACACTGTAGCTGGAAATTGTCAGACCTTTGAATTAAATATTATCTACCCTTGCAACATATTCACAAAGTTTAGTCAATTAACCCCCAATGAACTTATCCCTGCTTGAGGATTCTGCTTTGCTCTAGCAGAGGAGCTTCCTCCACTTGAGGAAACCAGAAAAATACTCTTTAGGTTAAGTTAGTATGGACTGCTACAAATGAAACGTATGAAAAGTAGATTGCCATGAGAGTGTTTCTTAAACTGAATTACTATATACCTCAATAAAATACAATCTCAATATAAATATAAAGCATATCTTTATTTTTCTTGGGGACAGACAGTGAATATGAAAGAAAGTGAGTCTCATGGCAGTGAGACACAGAGAGACACAGAGTACGTATAGTGCATTTGCAGATTTTTTCAAGCTGTTGAAGGGCCTAGGATTAGAATTCAAAATAATTTGGCAAGTAGCCGTTATATGCAAAATCAAAATAAAATAGGTACAAATTTAATAAGAACAGAAGCAAAGGTCTAGAGTTAGCCAGGATAATCTGCTCCACAAATAGAAATGTGTTATATTAAATCTGCACTTCATGTTAAAAGAAGCAGATTGTCATTCAGACATTTCATGCCATTGCAAAAAAAAGAAGCAATATTTTTACCTTTTTTTAAAAACTGTAGTTCAAAGAAGTTGAATCCTGAGGAGGGCCACACAATATCCGAAGAACAAGGGAGGGAGGTTGAATAGTCTTTAAGTATATTATGATAGTTTCAAAGAGGAAGCACATATAATGATTTTCCTGATCACTGAAAATAGAGCAAGAATAAATAAAATTATAGAAGAAAGATGTACACATGATAACCATCTTCTGCATGGTAAAGAAGGGAAGTGCTGAGACACTTTGCCTAAGCAAGTATCTGAATATTTCTCATAAATATATCTGAAAATATCTCAACTAAAGATGAAATAAGTTTCATTTATCCTTCCTTGACTTCCTGGTGTTCCTTTACAGTGGATTCTCTAGTATATCAATGACTGTTATTTTCCAGGACATGTAAGAAAGATTTTGGTGCTTAAAAGGAAGAACACAACAGGATTGTTAGATGTATTACACACTACATTAAAAAAAAAAAAAAAGTTGTTGACTTGTCTATCAATGAATATTAATGCTTTTCTTGGTATCTTTTTCTAAAGTGTATGAACAAGGATAGTGTCATAATTGTCTTTTTGAGAAAGTATGACTACATTTGACAGAGCCACAGAGGCTCTCATCAGAGTCACCGGTCCCTTTTCCTTTCATACTTTGATAAAAAACTTTCATACAGCATGAAGTCTCCTAGTCTGCAAAGAGCATAATAAAACCATTTCTCACTCATTATTTAAATTAACATTCACTGCTTTATGTGCCTAGCATAACACTCAGCTTTTTGTTGCACATGTGAAAGAAATGTATTTGAAAATTAATAACATCCCTTCTGTGGGATAAATCTCAAGGAATCTCAGTGAAAGTAATGGAAAGAACAAGAAAGCAAAGCCCTATTTATTGAAAATCCATAGATGGAAAGTACTGACTGAAGTATGTCTGTTTTGATATTCTTTTTTATTTTCATATCTATTTAAAATAGATTTTTTGCATGCACAAGAAAATGATTGTCTTTTTATTATTATTATTATGTTTTAGAGTGATTGGCTAGTGATAGTTTATCAGTGCTGAAGGACATAACATGAAAATAAAAAAATCATCCATTGGGCTAGAGATGCAGATACTGTAAAAACAAAGTGCATAATTTTGTGAGTACATCTAGTGTCTTTATATCATTCACAAACACTTGGATTTGGACAAAACAGTCTAAATGTATTCCTTTCTGTGGTGTAACATCCTTATCTGGCCTTCTGCTGAATTGTGCTGGTATAATTAATTTTTTTCTCACCAGAAAGTGATGCGATAATAGAGCACTAGGGTTCATTGAGTTAAAGATAACAATGCACTGATATTGCAATCTGTAAAATTAAGAGGAATTTATACCCAGACTTTACAGACTTAACACCTGGGATCATAGATACTGCAGCAAGCAGAGTATTAATGTTTCTTCAAATATGAAGACGACTGATACGTAACCTGTTATTATGATATTAACTCAAGACGACAATGTTCTGGAGAAGGCTCCACAACAGAATTCGGTGTTGTGCACCCTCATGTTTGGAGAGCTTGCATCCCACAGTGCTAAGCCGCATAGACAGACCTAAAGTGTATGGACTTTCGGACGTTGTACCTTAGCTAAATAGAGTAACACCTATCTAATTCCCAAAAATATGGTGGGTATTAAAAAAAAAATAAAGAAATTAAACCTGGTATTTCTAAAGTATGATATTGAGAGAAAAAAAAGACAACATTCATATATGTTTCATCTTCTGGTTGTTTCAAGATATCTGATTTGGTTTGAATAAACAGTGAGGTTTAAACTTTTTTAGAGTTTGCATCACATTTACTTGACCTGAAAAATAGCTTGTGTAACTGTGACTTACAATCCTCCTTCCATTGGATTGTGCACATTTCACTGCATGTGGAAGCTGTTGTCTGGTTCCTTTCCTGGCTGACACAGACGTTTCTTTTACAGTTGTTGACAAAGTTTAAATAAATCCACTGTAAAAGGAGCTTTTGTCCTAGTAAATCTTACCAAGATATGGATTTTCTGAGAATTGGAAGCATGAGCCCTTTGGAGTAAACCCCTTAGACTTATGGATTAGGATAAAAACTCACTGTCTGTCGAAGGGTAAGACAATTTATGGCATCTTTCTGTTGTATGATGGTTTGCTCAACTTTTTTATTATGAACTAAGTATAATTTTCTAAGAATATTTGTATTTTCTATTCTAAAGGAAAAATTAGAAATATTCCCTGCTTACTTCCACTTCTCATTTAGATCAAATAGGAGGCTTTAACTGTCATTAAATTTCAGTATGGACTGTGCTTTTAAGGCCAAGCTATTCATCTTTGAAAATATGGCTGTTGGTACAAGTACCAATAGTCTTAAAAATAAATTTTAATGACAAATATGCTTGCCAAGAAGTCAAAGTAATTCCATATTTATACATGCAATAAAGGCATGGTGTAGCCACAGAGAGAAAGGAATTCAGACAATTTTCTCTTCCTGGGCTAGTTCTATTGCCAGCCCCTAGAGCCACTTTAGCATAGCCTCCCAATTTAATATCTTAGCTGTGCAGTTGCAAACTTTCTCTCCCTCTTTCACTCTCTTTTTAGAGTGCGATATATATTCCAGACTTTTATTTTCATAACCATCATACTGAGGAAATAGAAACAAAAATTTATGAGATTTTTTTAAGACAGTTCAGTAACAAATTCTATGAAAAATGTTGCATAATTCATTTAATGGTATGGTGATGTATATAATTCCTTTTCATACAGTTTAAGGGTTTGGGAGAACAGGGCAGTCTTGACTGAATCAAAACTTTCTTTGTAGAAGACCAATATTCCCTTCGTTTCTGCATAGATTGTACCAAGAAAGAATAGAAAGGAATCAGACAAAGTTCCACTTCTTTTTGTCATTAGTATGTTTTCAGAGCCTTACTTAAATCATCAGTTGGGATATTTAGTGGCAATTGGCATGTATTTTTACATTTTGGGAGAAGAATGGTGAAATGGCCTTTGTAATCTGCCAAAGTTCAACAATAGTCTTTTTCCTTTATGGGGTTTTTATTATAAAGTAATTGAAAAGCTATCTCTTTGTATAGGAACCTGAAGTTTCTAGGATATAATTTTGCAAATTGAAATGTTGACTTTCAATCTGCAAATGCTAATAAATTATTATTTAGAAATAGAGGAACTATAATTCAACTTTCTTTAGATTTATAGATATAATCCTATGAACAGGACAAACTTAACAGTACCTATAAAAAATTGAATGCGTGTTCCTCAGACCAGACTTACTCCTTCTGTAGAAAAACATATATTTTATACTATTTGCCTCTAATTCCATTAATATTTGATGTGTTTACATATACTAAATTATGTTATGGAATCCCACATATATAATCCTTGGGGAGATAACAGGATTAAGGAGCTTCAATAGTATTTAAATTTGAGAGCAAGTTGGTTATTTCACAGACAGGGAAAAAGAAAGGAAGTAAGATGTGAAATTGCTTTGTCTTCTGCTATGTTCAAAACTCTGCAAGGATTCACTGAATTTTTATATATAGTTTTATTTTATTATTTATTTCTACATTATGCCTATATATGTAATATTTGTATATTGCATATAAATAAATGAATAGACAAATGCATATATATGACTATGATATATTTTATTTTTCAATCTTAAAAAATAAGAACTAGATACTCATTTGCATCATTTAGGTTTCAGGTGAAGTTATTAGTGATGTAATTAAACAGAGACTTAGATTCAAGGTGTCTTTTATAGAAGGATTCACACACCATGTAGATAAACTACAATAATATATAATTACCTTGCTAAATACATCAAATATAACCACATAATCTCCCTTAGATGATAGCAAAGTGTTGTAGGTCCCACAGCTTTATTCCATGTTTTAGTCTAAAGATATGTGTCCTGAGAAATGACATCAGTGAAAAAAAAAAGAGGAAATTTGTAGTGGTGCATAGTGCTCTGCATCCGTAGATCTGCTGTTGAGTCAGATTTATGTTCACAGTTAGGTTAGATCAGCAGAAGTGATGGCTGGTGATTGTGAAACCTCTTTTAGGCCATTCTATGGTCTTGAGTTGGCAACCTGAGCACTGCGAAGTGGGTCAGTGAAAATTCTGATGTTAAATGGCATTAGGAATAACTATTGCAGGTGCGAAGAAAAAATGTAAATCATCTTTGAGCTTGAATTATTCTCAAAGACTTGAGGAAAGATCTAGATATGAAATTATGATCAAGTAGGTTTGGAAATTTTTTTAAAGAAAAAATAAATTATTGAAATTTGAAAAAATGAATATAACAAGTATTCAGGAAACTCTTCAAACTGAGTATGTATAGAAGCTTAATAATTATTTTTAACATACTTTTTTGATGAAGTATATGTGTATTTCTGCTTTGTGCATTTGCATGCAGATGTGAAAAAGTGCTTTGACAACATTCTAGCTGAGACCTACTCACAATCCTTATGCCCACTATGACTATTAATGAAAAACAGATTATCATGTGTCCATACCAAAGTTCTGTTTACCCTATTTGAATATGAAAATAGAATTAAAAAAGATCAAGAGAGGAAGCTGCTAGCTCCAGTTTGATCACATATCCGTTTTTTAAAAAGTACCTACATGGAGATTATGGTAGTTATTTTTGATAAAGTAGTTTTAGAAACAAGAAATCAAGGATTCTTGAGAAAGGAGAAGTACAGATTATAGTGAATCTATATTTGTTTGCTTTCAAGGGCATACAAATATATCTCAAGTATCTTCTTTAGCTCATAACGTAATGTTAAAAGTATATAATATTAATAACAATAAATATATTTTCACTTATTCACTTATTTCTGTGACATTACTTATAAGTTGCTTTTGTCATCATATTTGTTCACTAAATGTATGCAATCTGAGGTAAAATATATTTTTCTTTTTATTTAGTCATTATTACTGTATTAGTATTTTTATTAGTATATTTATTAGTGTATTTTAGTTCATTTTATTAGTGTGTTACTATGCCTAAGCATATTTTTGCTTCACAGTATGCATAACAGGCTTTCTTAAAAACACTTTTTTAAGTGTTTAGTTTTATTTTGATTTGTTACCTTCTCAAATTCCAATAAATTAGGAGTGCTGCATTAAATTCGTATCAGTTATTGTGAGAACATTTTCAGGTCAGGAAAAGAGTGTCAGAGATCAAATGTGAGTTGCTTTACCCAACTTATTGTAGGATCAAATGAGCATTCTGTGTTCAGCATTGTAAGAGCAATATTAGTAGAAAATTAATACTTTAACTGTATCATTGTAAGGAACTGGGCAGAAGTAGCCTTCTTCCAGAAGTGATTTAGAAGAATGATTGAGCTAAAAGTAGCATTCTTTTATTAATAAATCTCAAGAGCTTTTGAGCTGTAATTTGAATGACTTATTGAAAGTCAAGCCGCCTATAGCTGATTCATAGTTAACATTAGGTATGGTTTTATGTATTTGCATAATCTTCATACAGTTAAGGCATCAAATGGAGGGAAACAATTTAAAAATTGAAAAGCTAATCTCCCCCTTCGCAATTATGCACCCCAAGTAGCTGCTTAACGATGATGGTAACGAAGGGTAGGGACTTTGTGGTTTGATGAAGGCTCCCCCTGGTATCTCTTTGAACTGCAGAGACTTTGCCACTTACTCTTCCTTGTTTATTCCAGTTTAGCACATACACTGCAGACCAGTGTAACCATAATTCAATGCAAAACATAAAATGCTGTATTTTTAAATAACTTATTAATTTTCTTTGTACTCAAATCATCAACATTAAAAAATGTAATACACATATTCTGAACTCAAACTCACTCCAATTTTACCGCTGTTTACTTCAAAGGGTCCTGAAAAGGATATGCTGGAGAATTGCGTTCTTGTGTTGAAAAATTAATACATTACTGACACTGACCCATTTTCTGATTCTCTCTTCTTTATGAATTTTTAAAGTTTTTCTATTTGTAAGACAGAACCATGATTAAATTTCTTTCGGGGTAGTGCCCCTTGAAAGAGTCAGAAGCAAACCCAGTCATTCTTTGGATAATTTATTCTTTTTTAAACAAAAAACATAGTGTAAAAGCTATAATGATCTTGATGGCTTCAAATGAGGCCAGTATTGCTCAAATGATTTTGTTATACAAAATTGCTTATAATTTGGAGATGATCCTGCAAATCACTACCCATGTCAAACATCCTTACCCAAACTGATAAGCAGCCAATTCCACATGAACATAAGAAAATGGTTCTTCACTGAGATGGTGGTTAGCATTGGAACAGGTTGCCCAGAGAGGCTGTGGAGATATAGCCATCCTTAGAACAATTCAAAAGTTGTCTGGACATGCTCCTGGGCAATATTGGCCAGCTGACCCTGACTGAATAGTGGGTTTGGACCTGATGATCTGCATCATTGTTCTCTTCTAGTCCCAACTGATCTGTGATTATATGATGGATTTAAAAAGCCAAAGTAATATGAAGTATTTTAGTTCAGTTATTTTAGAAAACATTTGTGTTCCACAAGCATTATATTTATATGTAGGCCACCACAGAAAAAACCAACACTGCAAATATGAACGCCTCTCTGCTGTATTCAGTTCATCTTATTGCTCCAAAATGGTTGGTGGAAATATGTTTTTATGTTCTCAGGGCATGACAGAAGTACCTACAGGATTAGTAGGCAGGTAAGCTGTTTGTAGCATATCTAATACTACACATATAAGGTACATCATCTGTGCGCTGGCAAATCTTCAATAACTGTGTTCAACTAGCCAGTACAACTAATCTAAAGAAGAGGTAGATAAACAACTGTGGTGATGAGATTAGTATTACATTGGGTAACGTATTGTATAAAGCTGTGTTTTTTAAGAAATTCAGCCTTATGACTGACCTTTCACAGGAGCACACTGAACTCAACAAAGCATTTATTTTTCCCTCCTTTCTCTTTCCAACTTCCCTTTCTCTCTCTAGGAAACTTTCTGAATTTTTAAAGTCATCTATGCCAAAAACCACTGGAAGTCCATTTTTGTTTGGGTACAAATTGAAACATATCCATCTCCATGTGAGGAAGAACCTCTTTGCTGTGAGGGTGACAGAGCCCTGGAACAGGCTGCCCAGAGAGGCTGTGGAAACTCCTTCTTTAGAGTTTCTTCAAAATCCACCCGGATGCAACCCTGTGCCCCGTGCTCTAGGTGTACCTACTTGAACAGGGGAGTTGGAAGGGACCTCCACCATTCTGTGACTCTGTGATGTCATCTACATGTTCAGGAGCATAGAGAACTATATGATAAAATGTTCATGTATTAGATTGCTCCATTGTTATTATATAATTAGATTTAACAGAGTTAATGCAGTTTATTATTTCTGAATGTAAAACTTTTGGTATTTAGTGTGTATATAATTATCATTTTATAACAAGTAAATCATTCTGTATCTCAGGTGAATTTAAAAGATAGAATTTTTAATGTGTGCCTGTAAAATTTCACCAAATTCCTTTTTTGAAGATGTGGTTTTGACCTATTGAAATTGATCTGATTATCCTGTCAGTTTTATATTTACTTCCTTTTTTTGCATTAAACTTTATTGTAGGCAAAGTGAAAAAAAATGTATTGTTCTGATAAGAATCTGAACAATAATAAAAGATGGTGCATTAGCTTGCTAGGCTCCGACAGCGGACACAATAAACACAAAACAGTAACTCTTAATGTGTGTTTCCTAGCCAGTTCATAAGGCTGAAGAAAACAGTGGGATTAAGCTGGACAGGGTCTAAAATTGTCAGAATGTTGTCATGAATTTCAATTCACAGAATCACAGAATCACAGAATGCTTAAGATTGGAAGGGACCTCTAGAGATCATCTAGTCCAATCCCCCTGCTACAGCAGGGACACCTAGAGCACGTGGCACAGGACTGCAGCCAGGCAGGGTTGGAAGATCTCCAGAGAAGGAGATTCCACAACCTCTCTGGGCAGCCTGTTCCAGGGCTCTGTCACCCTCACAGGAAAGAAGTTCTTCCTCACATGGAGATGGAACTTCCTGTGTTTTGACTTACACCTGTTACCCCCTGTCCTGTTACCAGCCACCACGGAGAAGAGCCTGGTCCCATTCTCCCTACAATCACCCCTCAGGTACTTGAACATGTTGGTCACGTCTCCTCTCAGTCTTCTCTTCTCCAGACTAAACAGGTCCAGCTCTCTTAATCTTCCCTGATACAATAGATGGTCCAGTCCCTTAATTGTCTTTGTTGCTCTACGCTGCACCTTCTCTAGAAGCTCCACATCCCTCTTGTACTGGGGAGCCCAGAACTGCACCCAATACTCCAGGCGTGGCCTCACCAGAGCTGAGTAGTTTTATACCTTTGTGCTATAATATGACCTTATAAATGGTATATTCTTAGTGAAGTCTTGCAGTGATAGAAACTACACATCTTAACAGTCCATTAAGATTTCAAATAACCAAAATACTTAACCAAAGATCCAGATTGCTTAACATAATTAATTATACAATCAATATAATGAAATTAGGTTTTAGGAGCTTTAATATGAAAACGTTCTATGTGAGATTAACCAGCTGTGTGTCAGATAGGAAGCAATTATTGAAGGATCTTCTTAATCTTCTGGGCATTTAACCATGAGACATAAATCACATGGTCCCAGACTTTGTTAGCTCATAGATGTCATTTTAGGAAATGAGAGTTGCCCACTCCACCTTTTCCCTGGGTATCCATCTAAATTCCTTATCAAAGAAAAAAGTCTCGACTATAAATGTATTAAATAGACCCTTGGTGTGAAATAATAAAATGTGCGTTTAAGTGCTTTGGAAAAAAAAAGTTTAAAAAAGTACTTAATGATTTGCATTATTTCTTGGAAATATTTAGAGAAAACATAGGGATTGCAAAGACACTGAAAATATTCAGAGCAGTTATTTTACTTCTCATACAACTTTCAATGAATAAATCTGCTTTTTATTGAAATCCTACGTGTTCTGATATCTTGTTGATAGTTTTATCTTCAGAGTTCATAATTTCGCTCATTGGTGCCATCACAGTCTGAACTTTCACTCGGCAACTCAGCTTGTTATTTATTTGTGTTTTTTTTTTTAATGTTAGGTACTAGTAAGTACATTTATAGCTTCACTGTCTGTTTCTATACATAGTTTCAGTCATGATTTTAAAAACATTATATTTTTTTTTTTTTTTTTTTTTTTTTTTTTGGGAATGGTACCCTGCCTGGCCTTCATACACAGAGCACACAGCTGGAAGAAAAAACCCTGTTCTCTCAGGACTTTGTGAGCCTGGTTTGTCCTATGTGAAAAAAAAAGTCCTGAATTTATATAGGCAAAAATTGCTCCCCACAGTAAAAGACTGTTGTCATATTAACATGTCAGTTCACTTTTTCAGTTCTGAACACTGAAGTACTTAAGCACTTAGACAATTTTAAAATTACAGGAACCACAGTTACAATTGCCTTTTGAGTTTAGGGGCTTATCTTTGTGATTAAACATTTGAGTGATTAGTTGCAAATTTTTTTTTTTTGAGTTATTACTACAGTTATTACTACATTTACTATCTGAATGCTTTTGTGTAAGATCAGCAACAACTATTTTCTAAAGAGATTTTTAGGAGTCTGGCATTCTTTTACTTAGAATAAAAAATTAACCTTTTTTTTTGTCTTGTCAAACATTTTCATTATGGTTTGCTACTACTTTTTTATTTTTTATTCTGATTTTTGGAATGGCTATTTGGATGGGTGGTGATTAGCATGATGAATATTCTTGTGAGGGTGTGAAGATTTTTTTTTTGAGACACATGTTTGTTTTTTTCTTTTCTCCAGATTGGCTAGTTGTGTAATTGCATCAAAGGGCAAAACAGTTTGGTCTAACATAGTGTCATTTATTTAAAGTACAGAGTTCCAGTATGCTCTCGCAATATACTAGAAGCCAGGAATGACCTCATAAGTATGTTGCTAGTCAGGGTTCCCAGGTGAGCTGTCCAAAGTGATTTTTGCCTTTTTTACCTGGGCTAGAAAAATATATAGCTTCTATAGTTACTTCCCTGTAGACAATAAGTATTATATTATCTTGCAAATAAAATTTGAACTTTATTTTAACAAGTAAATTCAAAGGACATTGTAATTTCTAAATGACATTCTTCTTTTTCTGGATGCTTTTTGTTTCTTGAAAACCCTCTGGAGATCCGTTATCATATGGATAATGAAGATCAGATCTCTTTTGCATTTTGTGTTTTGTGCTTATGTTTATTTCTTTCTATAATACATTTGAGAAAAAGTTTTTCTGATCCATTTCCTGTATTCTCTTGGGAAAGTATAACTTTGTCAAAGAGTGTTTATGAGAAATGCAACTGTTCTAATTTGTCGAATCATCTCGCTATGGCCTATTAAAATTTTGTGAAATCGTTTTAGATTAGATGTCAATATGGGCCTGTGCCATTTCAATTCATCTTTTTTATAATGCTTGCATTGATGATCTTCCTTAATTCCAATTGTCTTACAACTTGTAAAACAGGTGCTATAAAGAATAGCACAAAAGCATGAATCCATGCTTCAAAACAATGTACTTTATTGAATGTAGAGAACACATGAATACTGTTTTAGAGTTTATTCTTCTAGTGTGTTTTCCAATCTTCTCTTGACAGATAAGCAAATATGGAAGCTTGCAACATTTTCTGTCTTGTAACAGAAGCAGGATAGTTTTCACAGACATTGAGCAAAGCAAGTGCTGGACTCCCACCATATTAAAAAAATTGATATGCAATTCTGTGTCCATAAATAATAGTTTAAAAAGGGACAATGGAAAAGGCAATGGAAAACCAATTCCTAAAATTATTGATCGGCCTTAAAAGCAACATAAACACTATTATGACAGCCACGGGCCTCAGGCACTGTCAGTCTTGCTAGTCCCTGTTCTTGCCCTGGGGGTCCCAGGCCCAGACCATGATCCCAGCTCCAAC
>NW_010584324.1:24050-43446 GCF_000705375.1 Tinamus guttatus | reverse complement strand
AATTTCTGATAGAAAATTTGCCCCAAAATGTTTGTTAAGGAAGGAAGAAAAAATTAGCAATGTAAATCACTTGCCAAAGACTAAAAAATCCAATAACAACAAATCATGAAAAAAAGCAGAGGGAAACTGGTGTATAATAAATATAAAAAGAGCATAAAAAGTAAATAACTTATGAATTGCATGGGATAGATATTTCTGGTTTAATGAATTATCTTTATTCCACAAAAAAAACAATACATAAGCACTTTATAATCATAGAATATGTTACTTGCTTCTAGTGAAACTGTTATATTAATATTCCATTATGTTATTCATGCTTTTAGCCCAATAATATTATTTTTCCTTCTTGCTAAGGCAGAGCGTCTCACAGGGGAGAGCTGTCTGGGGCTGTCTGTTAAATATGCCATGGAACTAACCCAGATCCGAGGAACTAACTATGTTATCATCTGTGATGTTATTAAATAATTAAAGTCCTTGAAATGGGGTCATAACTAACAGGACATCCCTGTAGTGCAGCATTCGCAATTCATACAGAGAGACAACTTGGAAAAAAAAAAAGAAAAAAAAAAGAAGAAGAAGGGAAAAATGAAGTAGCAGGATGTTTATATGCTTAACCCATTAACCCATTTACTGCTGCGTTCCATGGATGCATTGGTACTTAACAGGCCTGGCAGTTTCTAAATTATTTCTGCATATTGAATCTGCAGACATTGGTCTCAACCTGGTCTGGAAACTGATAATTTCTTGGCTTTGTTGTTCAGTTCAACAGCTTTTCATTCTACCAATTCTTTTCAGCAAGCTCAGTCTTCTGAGGAAGATTCTATGTGGAAAGTAGGCCATAATATCCAAGGAGACTTAACTATCCACCTTGAATAGTATCAATAAATGTGCTACCGAGCAACTAGTACTTCTTGCTTTGTTAATTTTCATGATGTCTTTATAGGGCTACACCTAAAAATCCTACTGTGATTATCATTAAAAGAACTCTTTACAACAGTTACATAGAGAAAGAGAGTGGACTGTAGCAACTCAAGAGGTTAGGAAAACTGTGACATTTCAATAGCTATTGCTTTACACAGTATATGCTAAATGCACCCAGTTTACAGAAATATATTATAAAACTTTTTTCTAACAAATTACACAGTTTTGTTTTTTTTTTTTTTAGTATGAGTGCCTGATATCGTACGTTCTATGCAATACACAGAGCACATATATAGCACATATTACATGAAATAAGCTTCCAGTTTGCATCAGATATTTTGAAATAATATATAAAATGTGTTCAAGGATGTTAGAAGGCTGGTTTACCACCCTGGTAATAATCATGGAATGGTCATACTACATGATAAACAACATTGTCACCGTGAAATCCTCAAATCTGACATTTTGAAACAGAAACTGCAGTTAAGATGAATTCAGAAAAACACTTAATTGTGTTACTATTGCACAGTCCCCAGTAGAAACATTTTGCTAGGCTTTGTCTTAATTCTTTAAAAAGCTTTGTGCTCTTTCCCCAAGTTTACATCCTCTTCTCAGCTGCAGAACATGTGAAGTCTTGGCCCATGAATTTCCCATACAAAGGTTGCTGAACTTTTAGCTGGACAATGTATTTGCCCTTTTTCTGTTTTGGTATTAGAAACATCACATACTGAAAAGGAAAACTCATCAGAGATACACAAACTTAAAAATTAGAGAATTCTGCAAGGAACATCTTGTGACAAAAAAACAACAGCAATAACAACAAAAACAGAAAGAATGCTAGCCTCTCCCCACAAAAAAAGAAAAAAAAAAAAAAAAAACAGTCCGCAAGAAAAGCTTACACATGTCAACTGTATATTTAATAAAGCTGCCTGACTTTTTAATGGTTGTGCTGGCCTATGAGATATGGTGATATCTTTTCACAAGCTTCCTATTTCCCTGCGGATTCTATTTGTAGATATGTAGATTTTTACTCGTGTTTTACTAGTGTTTCATCCAAGTCAAGCTGCATAACAAATTGAACTCTTGTCATCAAACTGTGGAATTCTTGTTATTATAAAGCCTGAGTTTTTTTTTTTTTTTTAATAGGTGTGGTCAGGGATCCACATGGAAAGAAATATATTCAGGATAGGAACTGAGGGCTCTGTTCACAGGGAAATAGATTATGCAGATAAGTCCCTAAAATGCACATTTCATTTTGCACGGGGGAGAGCATGGAACTATTTTCTCACAGAGCAGTATCAGCCCATGTAGCACAGCCAGCATGTCACATTCAAACCAATTCAAAGACACATGCCAAAATTGGTGGATATTCTGCTGTGGGGGGAAGGCCTACCTCTGCATAATGTGGTAGATCATATTAATGTTATATTAATGTTTTATTTCCAAGCATGAAAACCTGTATCAGTGAATTATCTTCAGAAAGGGAATTATAAATTTGATTGAGTGCAATATTATAGACCTTAGCCAGCCACTTATGAGGTTGATCTTCCTGAAAACAAAGCTGTTGTTAAGGTGAGTGGATACTCACCAAAGTGTAAGATAGATTCAAAATATGGTTCTACATTCCCACAGCATGCCATTTTCATGTGGGAAAGCAGGTGAAGGATCATACAGAGGGATCTTCACACCTTTGAGATATTTGTGATGGATAAATGCCTCACCCAATAAATATGAATAAATATGAAATAAATATGAAAAATATACACCATTTGTTTAGATGAATTTTGATGTTTGAATTCCTATGTAAAATTGTAATTGATGATATGGGGGAAAACATGCGCTTTTCATCCTTATTCATAAGCAATTATTCTGTTTTCTTTTTTTTTACCATTTCACAGTTTGCAGCTTGTGCATGATTAAACTATTACAGTAGTCAATATGATAAACTGTTCTAAAATATACTTTGAGAACAGTCTGCTAGGATTCCTCAACCCCTGTGTCCTTTTACATTAAAACAGTATGATAATCAGCTAGAGTGGAAAAATAACATATAACATTATAATTTGTCCCTTTTATACAGAGGAATAATTTAGTTTAATTATAATTTATGAACCAAAAGGACAAAATTCATGGGATATTTCAGCAAAATATCTCCATTGCTAATTGTAGAACTCCCACATGTCAAATTAAAAACATGGAAATTTCCTGAGAAAAGGGAGTTCATAGACTATATACAACTGCATCCTTTTGGAAGAGGATGTGTAGAGGGCAGTTTGTGTGGAGAGAAGTCTAAGTCCTTCGACCTTATGGAGCTGTGGATCATAAACTATTTTCTCTCTTCACTCTCTTCTTTGAGCCTTCTTCTCTTGAACGGGAAGCACAACCCACTGCTGATGCGATTTATACCTGTAATTGCCTCTCCAAGATTTTCACTTTTAAATTTAAGCTCTCCTAGCATCCTCAAGACATATTGCTCAGTTGTTTGCTGTGTCTCTGACTAAGCTTAATCAATATCTTGTAAATATCTGTGAAGAAGAGGAGAGAGACCCCTCACACATGCTAATAAACTTACACAAAAGATTACTGACAACATTATAAAATTGTATAAAACACTTCCTGTCAGAAATTAGTGTAAACCCACAAGGTCAGTGGTTTGTATACTAGCTAGTGTACATTGCATCATGACTCTGATTTTCTCAGAGCATCTTTCAGTATATTTACATCTGTGATGAAACTGTTTCTCTGTTAGGGATCACAAAGAAAACTAGCCTAACCAGGGGTGTTCTTCATGTCCAGAAGAGCCTCAAGCTGGCTTTCCCATCTCTCTTTTCTCAGCAAGAAACTCAAGCCGGCAGGCAAAAGTAGTCCTGCTAGCTGGAGCTTCCTCAGAAGATTTTCTTGAAGCCAGTGAGTGTGGATTTACAGATTGCACTTTGCTCACATCTAGATGTGAAGTCATTAGGATATGCAGAGTGCTGCTAGAAGTCTCCTGCTGGAGCTGTCACTTTTTGAAAAAATCAAAAATATTCTTTGTATAAAAATGTATATGAAAGTCAGGGAGAAAATCACCTGTGAATTGATTCTGTGAGTTGAGAAGTCACTGGGATGTGAGGGTAGTAGCTACTGTACTGTATTTGGTCAGCTGAAGTTTAATTAAGAACCTAAATGAAACAGTACCATTACAAATAGTGTTTTTCTCTAAAAACTAGATGACTGGAATACACTAGCTGTGTAGACGGCTTGAATTTCTGTTCCTACTCAAATTCAGCATGATCTCAAAAGAGGTTTTCCCAACGACAAATCAAGATCCTTCAATGGATTGCTGCTTTCTGTAGCCACTAAGTGGAGAGAGCTGTAGCCCTGCATGCCAAATTCCCAAGGCCAAGTTTGTAGCTGGAAGCCTGAACGAACTTAAACCTCCTTCCAGAGAAGGCCAGCATTAAGCACGTAACTATGTCTTGGCTTGGGGTACAGTCTTAGAGAATTCCATATTGGCTATTTAGGTATAACCCTACTTTCTAGCAAGGAAGAAATCCCATGTTAGCACCTGTTGTCTTGCTGGCCAGTAAAGCAATTCACCTTTTAATTCCAGACATTCTGTCACCAAAGTTGAGATCGGATCTCTGTATTTAGGGCTTTAGACAGTAAATGTAGACAAAAACACTTGCTATCTTATAGAATACAGCTTTTGTTCCTGAAGAAGTTACATTCTCAGTCTGCCTGAAGTTGCTTGTCAGTATAAAAGAACTAACAAAAAGTAGCTCAGTCTTAATAAATGTCTCCCAGACTTCCACTTTTTAGATAGTCTACTTCTTAGATAGTCTAGGACTATTCCACAAGATGTGGAAATTTACCACGTTTGTATTTCTGCATTTCCTGCCTATGTATAAACTAGGTGTACTCTCTGTGTGCCTACTACAAGGGACTTCTCTGGGAATGTAATCGGAGAACTCCTGGTACCTCAATTCCAGATGAGCACTGCTCTACTAAAAGTACAAGGACTCATACTGTCTTGGACTGAAGCAGTTCTCTTTTGTAAACTTTAAAGCCAATAATTTGATTGTGCAGCATAAAAACAGACTGTACTGCTAGAATTATACTAAGCTTCAAAGTTCTTTGAGTTGCAACTGAGTGACAGCAATAGAGACATTACACATGTCACTCTTACACACATACAGAAACACATTAATCACATTTTTACTTCTATCTTCAACCAGAAAATATAGTTTTACTCTTTTTTCATATTTACTTTTAGTTTAAAGTAGGAGTTTAGAATTGAGTTGCTGGAGTTACAATTTCTTTTGTCTGACCTTACCTGTTATGTATGTTGACTGTTCAGCTATTCTTCTTCTTGGTTACTGCAGGCAAAGGAATAGAAAACCAAGCATATTTCAGAATATTGAAAAGGTCATAGCAGCATACTACACTAATATTTTATAAAATATATGTGCCACTATAATTTTTGATATCTCATTTTAATCACCAGCTCAACGTTAATCTATTTTGTGGGTTAAACATTTTAATGGAAAAAAAATAAGAAAAAGCTGATGCTTTCCCATTACAGTTTTTAGATGATAGTTTTGTTTCATTTTCCTTCAAGTAAATCCCTTCTAAAACCCAAATGTTGCAATAACTAAGAAATTGATGAAGATCCAGCTTACCAACTGCACGGGTATGTTTGCAGTCTGAGGTTCACAAATGCTTCTTAAAGTTGCCACAAGTTCAATTTAAATATTTAAAATAAGAGAAAACCTACACTAAACTTGAGATAGAATGACAGTAATGTTACAAATGGAAATTCTGAAGTGAACACCTCTGTGAATAACTTTTTAAAAATTACTTTAACTATTTTTTATTTTCAGATCTAAGCTCCATCTTTTCAATATAGATTGAAATCTGTTGAGATGAAGTCTGTTGATGCTTATGTCTCCTTTGATCTTGACAAATCATGATCAGACTCCTTTTTAATGTTTTATATTCCTTCAAAATTTTTTTTCAGGTAGTCCAAAGTAGTTGATATATCTCATATAATTCTATTGAAACTCAGTCAAAGGTCAGACTGTGACAGAGTGATACAGGATTAATATGTCAGTAATTGCTCATCACCATCTGACTTGTGAAATAGCTGGACTGACAGAGTGCTGGCAGAAGAGCTTCCAGCTAAAGGAGCTTTCAGCTAAAAGGGATTAGAGTTCTAGTTAAACCTCTGACTGCCAGCATGAAAATAAATTGAGAAAACACACTTAATGTGAATTTGCGCACTATTTTTCTTCAGAATCCAAATTTATTTTGATGTCCTCAAGGATATTTCCAGTAAAAAGGAAGTTTAACCAATAGAATTGTTCTGTGCTTGGATATATGAATTTACTTGTAAGTCTGTTACCTATCACAAGAAAGGAATTCCTTGGTTTCTCTCATCTGCTTCTGCCAATTAGTCTGTCAGCAGTGCCAACACTCTGGGAGATCAGGGCTCCCAGAGCACTGGGCGGGGTGAAAGTGCTTAAAAGCATTTTCCAATCTTTCCATGAAAATAATGTAATTTATTTCATGAGGATGAGCTTTCCCCACTTGGTGGCTTCAGTTCATAACCTCGTGTGACTAACATACAGTAATGTAACCGAGACAGTAAAAGTCACTCAGGGAATTTAAATCTCAAACTGTAAGTACATGTGCTAAACAGTCTTTTCTGGGAGCATTATTCTAGATGAAATCTGTAGCTACCAGGCAATAAGAACAAAGTCATCACGGTTTAAGGCAACTGAGACTCTGACATTAAAACATTGTTAAAGTCAAAGATCCACAAAAGCAGGATGTGTCCTTTGTATTTTAAGAGCTACATCATGATATATGGGATTCTTGTAATCAGAAAAATTAACATATTTTATGTTACAAAAATTAACTCCTTAAACCTTGCAACACTGATGCTTTAGAAGTGACAAGGCATTTCAAGCTGATCATGAAAGGTAGATAAGAATAATTTTATATACATAAAAAGTGAGCCAGGGGTTCAATGTCATGGGTAATAATGCAGAAATCAGTAAAGGATTGCTGGGAACCTACTTCAGAATTAATTCTTAAATCCAGATTGCACCTACTGGTTGATGGGGCTAAGGTAAATGACTGTGAGTACAGCCTGATTTGTATAAGATACAAATTCCTAAAAATTCTAAAATCACAACAAACTAAAAAAAAACACTTGATGTCAAATGTTTCTGAAAAGTATACCGTAACTGTGATTTGATGAAATAATTTAACAAATGAACTTATTCATGTTACTGAGATGTTCCAATAACTTTAAAAGAAGAGCTAAAATCATTTGAAATAACGCAATGCCACAACATTCAAATCATTCACTATTATTTTTCTGCTTATTGTATTTATTTGTGACTTATCAAAGAAACTGTGTAAGTGAGCACAGGTTATAGACGAAGATGAAGAGGAAAGAGCTTTTGATATAGAACATATTTAGTCAGAAGAAAAGAATTAAGCTTTTAAGCTTGAACTTCTTCATTCATAAAGAGAGTCATTCTATTCACAACATAAGCAGATTATTCTTTACCTTGGAAATGAAAGATCTAGTTTTCTCTTTTTCAGTAGATTGTTAATAGTCTGCATATATGGTAGACAGCTGTGAAGTGGCAAACAGGGTTCGTGTTCCATAAGACTGAAAATTTATGTTCCTAAATAGTTGAGTCTAAAACTTAACTGGTGTTGGGTTTAAAAACTTCATACCCTATATTAGAATTATAGTATAAACATTAGGATTGTTTGTTATTTACTACTGCTATATTTCATACTAGTGTTTCCAAAGCAACATATTGCACATGTACAAAAGACCTGGTGCAATGAATTATTTAATTGAAAAGGTAACAGAAATAATGGAAATTGGACACATAGGAAAATGAATTAATATTTAAAACATTAAAAACACTATGAAATGATGAGAACTGGAGGCTGCAGAAGTAAAAATTAAGTAGATGATAACTTGGAAGAAGAAAAGGTGGAAAGTGTTTCAAGAGCTAAAAAAAGTGAGTGAGACTCCCAAAAGTGACATTGAGGATTAGAACCTGAAAGTGAATGCAAGAGACATTGAATGAAGGCATTCAAAGACACATGGCAAATTCTTATTGGTACAGAGAAAGAAACATTCTAGGAGTAATATTTTCTCTAGATTGTGGAATGAGATGAAAAAGACAAATTAGAGGGCACTTTAGATTGAGCATTTTATCAAGTAAAGCCCTTCTTTTTTATCTACCTTCTGCAGAGAATGGTGGTCAGGTCAGTGCCAGGGTTTGCAAAAGTACTATTGTAATGTGAAAATTAATAGAGATTAATATCAGAATAATCAGATAGAGATTAATAGAGATTAATATCGCTATACAGACAAAACCATAACAAGTTTGTGAGAAAGTTACCTGGATAAGGAGATAGGACTCAGAAAAGTAAAAAGCTATTTCTTCAGGACTTATGAATCAAGCTCAGAGATTTATTCTTACACTCCACTACACTATCCAGAGGGTGATTAAAAAATATTCAAGTTTCTAAGGGACATTTTCATACTGCTATGCTGAAACCAAACAAAAACAATTCAGGTCAATATTTGAAAGGTAAAGTTAAGAAAAGGCCAGGAAATGACAGAGAGAAACAAAGGAAAACACACAATCAATCTCAGGAAGATAAGGAAAGATTTTTGAATCAAGTTGTGAAAGTAAAATGACAATTTTGTTTTCTCTGAGGATGTTTGTCATCAAGGTGTCTTCACAGCATGGAGGGTGATTATTTTGTAATGACACAGAACATAGTGATTCAAGACCTATCAACCAGCATAGCAGTCCCTTCTAAAACCAAGGGACTTGACAGTGCCCTTTCTAAAACCAAGGTGTTTCAGAGAATATGAGAAATGGTTGCTGTGATCATATATGTCATATATTTGTCAGAAAGGGAGAAACAGGAGCAGGCTCTGGGAAGAACACAGCAACAACAACAATAACAACAACCAAAAAAAAACAGATTCCATCTCCTAGCTAACATAAGGGAGAAGAAACTGGGATGACAATGTGTGGATAAAGGCCAGGCGGACGTCTTCCTCTCCCATCCTTACCCTACCAGGTGTCCCTATCCAACAGGTACAAGGCCAGACAATGGATGGAGAAGGCAAGAGTCCCTCTCCTCCAGAAACATCAGTACAGTCTGAAAGGCAAGCCTTCTGTATTGTGACCATGGGCAAGGGGAAAAAAAGGCAGGTTATAGTTGTGTATATATAGTTGTGTATAGTTGTTGAGTTCCCTCAATAGGGAACAGAGGGTCTGTATTGTACTGAATGTAGAGGGAATGTTGAAGACTTCCCCTCTAAGGAAAGCCTACTTCCTTCCTGGGGCCCAGGTTAAGGACGTCACCAGGAATCTTCCCAGCCTGGTTTGATCCACAGACTTAACTGTTGCTGATTCTACATGTGCGAGGAGAAGAAGGGGCAACACGCAGCCTGGGGGCAATCAAAAAGGACTTTAGGGAATTGGGTTAGAAGATCAGGAACTCAAGCATACAGTTCATCTTTTCTTCCATTTTCCCTGGTGCTGGTAGCAATATAGAAAGAAACGAGAGGATATAGTCTGCCAACACTCCGTGGCTCCGTGACTGGTGTCATCACCACAACTTTTGTTTCTTCGGCACCAGGCATGCTGGCATCAAATGGGATTCATCTTTCCCAAAGGGTGAAGAGGATCCTAGGTCATGACCCAGCAGGGCTCATTGAGAAGGCTTTAAGCTGGATTTGAGGGGCAAGGAGGTATCATCAATGAAATGGTGATAAGGTAGGGACTGGCCTGCCATATCACCCACACCAGCCTAACTCCAGAACCAGCAAAGGATGCTCGATGCCTGAAGAGGGAAACCAGCAAAATATGAGAACTACTGAAGGCTCACATAGTCATGTTACAGCTGTCCCAGATAGAGAGGGAGAGGCATATTGGGTGCCAAACTCAAATGCCTCTATGTAAACAAACACAACATGGGAATAAACAAGGGGAATTGGAGAGGTGTATGCAAAATCTATCACAGAGCCGTGATCTCATTGCAATTACTGAGACATGGTGGGACAGCTTTCATGACTGAAACTGGATGGCTTTAGGCTTTTTAGGAAGGACAGGAAGGAAGGCGAGGTGGGAGAGTTGCTCTTTACGTGACAGAGCAACTGGAATGTATGGAGCTCTGTCTGAGGGAGGACGAAGGGCGAGTCAAGAGCCTGTGGGTGAGGATTAAAGGACAGGCCAACAAGAGTGACACTGTGGCGGATGTTTACTACAGGCCTCCTTACTAGGAAAAGAAATATGTGTTTGAGGCCTTCTGCAGGCACCTATAAGAAGCCCCACAATCACAGGCGATGGTTCTTTTGGGGGACTTCAACCACCCTGATGACTACTGGGATAACCACACAACTAGGAACAGGCAGTCCAGGAGGTTCTTGCAGAACATTGCAGATAACTTCTTGATGCAAGTGGTTGATGAACCAACATGGCAAAGGGTGCTGCTAGATCTGATACTAACAAACAAACAGACATGGTCTAGTGAGAAATGTGAAGGTTGGGGGCAGTCCTGGCTGCAGTGACCACGAGATGTTGGAATCCATGATACTGTGAGGAGGAAGCTGGACAAAAAGTAGGATTGCAACCCAGGACTTCAAGGGAGCTAACTTTGACCTCTTCAGGGAGCTCCTTGGAGGAATCCCCTGGGACAGGGTCCTAGAAGGAAAGGGGGTCCAGGAGAGTCGGCTACTATTCAAACACCACTTTCTCCAAGCTCAGGATCCGTGCATTCCTATAAGAAAGAAGTCGCGCAAGGTGGGCAGGAGACCTGTGTGGATGGGCAAGGAGCTGTTGGGTAAACTTAAAGAAAAAAACATACATAATGTGGAAGAAGGGCCAGACCACCTGGGAAGAATATAGGAACATTGTCAGAGAAGGTAGGGATGCAATGAGGAAGGCCAAGGCCCCTTTGAAATTAGAGTTAGCAAGAGATGTCAGGAACAACAGGAAGGGCTTCTGCAAATACATCAGCAGCAAGAGGAAGACTAAGAAAAATGTTAGTCCATTGCTGAATGGGGAGGGTGCCTTGGTGACGGAGGATGCAGAGAAGGAAGAGTTACTAAATGCCTTCTTTGCTTCTGTCTTTACTGCTAAGGCTATTCCCCTTGAACTACAGAGCCCAGACACAAGAGAGAAAACCAGGAGAGAGGAAAACTTTCCATCAGTCTAGGAGGATAGGGTTAGAGAGTATTTAGGCAAACTGGACCCAGGCCCATAAATCTATGGACCCGGATGCAATGCGCCCAAGAGTGCTGAGGGAACTGGCAGGGGTCACTGCTCAGCCACCCTCCATCATCTTTGAGAGGTGGTGGAGAGGGGGGAGACTGGAAGAAACCAGTGTCACTCCAGTCTTCAAAAAGGGCAAGAGGAAGGATCTGGGAAACTACAGGCCAGTCAACTTCACATCCATCTCTGGAAAAGTGACGGAGCAGCTCATCCTAGAGACCATCTAGGATGTGAAGCAAAAGAAAGTCAGGAGTAGTCAGCATGAATTCACCAAGGCAAAGTCATGTTTGACGAACCTGATAGCCATCTATAATGAGCTGACTGGCTGGCTGAATGCTGGGAGTGCCATGGATGTTGTTTACCTTTACTTCAGCAAAGTTTTTGACACTGTCTCCTGTAACATTGTCGTGGAAAAGCTCAGGAAGCATTAGTTAGATGAATGGACAGTAAGGTGGATTGAGAACTGTCTGGATGATGATATTCCCTCTCTGCTCAACTCTAGTGAGGCTGTACCTGGAGTGTTTTGTGCAGTCCTGACTCCCCAGGACAAGACGGATGTGGAAGTTCTAGAGAGGGTGCAGTATAGAGCAACGAAGGTGATTAAGGGACTAGAGCATCTATTGTATGAGGGAAGTCCAAGAGAGCTGGGTCTCTTTAGCCTAGAGAAGAGAAGATTGAGAGGGGAGCTTATCAATTTGTACAAACAACCTGAGGAGAGAGTATAAAGAAGATGGGGCCAAACTCTACTCAGTGATGGCCAGTGACAGGAAAAGGGGTAGTGGGTATAAAGTAGAACACAGGAAGTTCCATCTCCATGTGAGGAAGAACTTTCCTGTGAGGGTGACAAAGCCGTGGAACAGGCTGCCCAGAGAAGCTTTGGAGTCTCCTTCTTTGGAGACCTTCAAAACCCGCCTGGCTGTGACCCTGTGCCGCGTGTTCTGGTGCTGGAGCAGGGAAGTTGGACTAGATGATCTCTAGAGGTCTCTTCCAACCTCAACTATTCTGTGATTCTGTTATATATGCTAGACCCTAAAGAAGTTCACTAAGAAACCCAAAAGACTTAAACAATGACTAGAACTGTTCGATTTTTTTCCTGCCATCAGATGAATGTAATCTTTTTTTTTTCAGTTTTGTTAATTGTTCTTGGATCATTTTTTAATGAATGCACTCATTATTTATACTTCTTTGAATAATTTGTTCAAACGTGTTTCAGCCAATGAATTGCTTCTGAACTCTCCACTTTTATTTCTTTATTATTCACTAGCTGTTGAGTATAATTGGCCACCTAAGTCACATGATTTTCTTCCTCTCCTTGCCAATATGAATAAAATGTAATAAATAAGAGAGTAACAAATGCTTTGGTTCACAAATTGTATTTTTGAAATATATAAGGGATAGATAGCCATTCTCCAAATTTCACTGTCATAGGCAGAAACAGGGAACATAATGAGGCACGAATGGCCAAAGTAAATAATATAGATGAATACTCTGACTGTTATGTAACATTTAAAACATCAGTCTTAATTACAGGAATAGGGACCTTTGTGTCTATTATTTGTAAATGATGAAAATCAGAACTGTCCGTGGTGAATTGTTTCACAAGAGTGATGTTGTTGAGTTGTCTCAGAGAGACAGGCTTGTGACATCCATGTTCTGTGAGAAACAGCTCGTCAGATGATCTGTCAGGGTCTGGATGTCTAATACGGTAATTGTGGGTTCCCAGGAAAAATAAAAAAAAATACAATTCTTCAGTTTGCTTAAAAGTCTATAAAGTCGCTCTCCATGTTTACTGCATCTGTATTTTTCCCTTCGGGTATGAAAAACAGAACACAGAGAGTAACCATCTGAATATCCTTATTCAATTATGTAATCAGTTTGTCCAACCACCTGGTAGACTAATACTAAAAGTGCCTTCAAGTAGAATTCTGAAATATGAACACAGTTGACCATTATTAAGATTGTAGGAGGAGGAGGAGAGCAAGAAAGAGGAGGGAACAAGACCAGTACTGGCAGGAAATGTCAGGCATAGATGAAGATAAGGCATAGATGAAGACACAGATGAAAATATGAAAGAAGAATCTGAAAAAGGGTTTCCTTTGTAAGGCAGAAGATAAATAAAGTAGCAGAAAAGCTGAAGGAACAGAATTCCCAACCAGAAGAAAACAGGAGGGAGAGAAGTGTAGAGTATACAAAGGAAAGGGAAAGATATGTGAGAGACTTAGGAAGGTGATGTAGAGAGATTTAATGAAAGGCCTCAGCTACAGAAAACTTGAAAGATGAAAAGTTAAAGAGCAAAAATTGTGAGGTAAGTGGAAGGGCGAATGGGAAAGAGACACATCAGACACATAGCAGGTGATCAACAGGAGTTTGAAAGCAACAAATAATTCTGAAGAAAGACAGTAGTAAACAGATTGTACTATGACAAGTAGTAAGGCAGCAGTCAATAAGGGAGCTAAAAGACAAGTATACATACAGCCAAAAATGCATCAGTCAATATGGAAGTTAAAAGAAATTAATGCAACAAGTAACAAGACAGAAATCAGTAAGATTAAAAAAAAAAAAAAAAAGACACATACGGCACTAGGCAATACAGCAAATGCAAGCCAGGGAAAATTCTTCTTTTGGAGCTAAGTAGGATTTTATCATTTGTCTCATTTTCCTCAGGTCTTCTGCCTTCATAGTGACTAGTTAAGTGAGAGAGATACAAAGCTATTCTATGAACAGATAAAGGCAGAAGGTTTCTGTAAAGGAACTACAGAAAGAATAGGTATCTTCAAAGGCTGCTATCCAGAATGTTACAGAAGCTACTCCTTTAATAAGAGATATGATTAACTAAAGAATTATTCAGTAGAAATAATAAAATAAGTTAAAAAAAGTAAAGAAAAACCCAAGGTATTGTTTTTAACCAGGTAGGGATATAAGTACCAAGTATAAGTAGATAACTTTTACATAACAGTAACATTTAATTTCTTTTTTTTTCCTATAAATTGATTTCTGATTATCAGAATTCCAGGAGCTTAGAAAGATTTTTTAGTTTGACTGAAAAAAAAGAGTGAGGAGAAAGATCCAAACCCTTGAATTATGAATTGTGCTTTCTGTTGAACACTTTTCGCATATGTATACGCTTTTACTTTTTTGTTAAATTTAAAATCCAAGTCCATAGGAAACTATCAATACCTGATAGGAAATAGATGTTTTTTTAACTCATAGATAATAAGTACTGTTGTTTCATATATGTATATATGTATGTATATATATATATATATACACACATATATATATGTAATGTACATACCCTGTGAGTGCTCTGTGGGTGTGCTTTTTTAAGAAGATACTTCTCTATAAAGTTGTATACTAAGACTCCTTCCTTCTTGGGGAGGGAGCTTACTGTCACATGTGCAGTCACAGGTGGATGACAGCACAGTGCACCCACTTTCTAGGTGCAGTGCATCCACTTTTCTATGTTTCACTTTCTAGGACTGAAGGGGATCTCAGGATAGTTTGTCATCTTCCTGAGAGATATGACCATGATACCTTCCTGCATGTTTGCGCAGTGTTTTCTAAAATATATTCCATGCCGGCTGGGCACAGCCCTGTGCCACGTGCTCTGGGTGACTCTGCGTGTGCAGGGGTTGGACTAGATGATCCCTGGAGGTCCAACCTTAAGGATTCTATGATAGGGTGGGGGATCTCAAAATAAAATGCAACTAGTAGAGTTATGCCAAAAATACTAGCTCAAGTAATGCCTATCCATGTATCTAATTACTCAGTAAGAAAACAGAATATGAAATAGGATTTTAGTAATATATCATCTTCCCTTACTCTGTCAGAGAATGGACCCTGTTATTCTGGCATTTGAAGCCTACAGAGCAAAACACAATGTGCTGTCTTGTAGAAGGACAAGGAATTAGACTCCGATCTGCTTAATTCTTCTGTTTTGCCCTGAAATGTTCCTCAGCTTCTCCCTGAAGGTTCTATGAGACCCATATATTTGTGGATTAAAAGTCAAGATGTACTAAAGCTCTTCATTCCATACTTCTTTTCCCTAAATCTTTTCTATTCAGCTGCATCTATTATAATAGTGAATAATTTTGCTCCAGGTTTTACCAGACCTGGAATTGACAAAGAAATACTTGTCTAGCTAGACTGTTACTGTCATTTTTAAAAAGTGTCTCTAAGGTGTCATCTCTTCCATGTTTCTGGAGCTGCTTGAGCATAGGCTTGATTCAATTTTTTACTTGGAATATATTATGTAAAACTTCCAATGAAACTTGAGCAACTGATTATTTTGAATTACTCTTTGCTCTTTTCCCAAGGCCTGTTGAAGAGGTCTTAAGAGGTCAAAGCCTGAGATACTGTTCCCGTTCCTAAGAATAGTTTTCTTTGTTAATTAATCTTATTGAACTTCCACACTGTGATGAATTATATAAATACAACATTTCTGTTAAATCTTCCAGTCCTTATATACTTTGCTACAGTATGAATGACAGTATTCAGACAAGTTGGTTTTAGTAGCAATTTTCAAAGTTTCAAATTTTAAGTAAATGCTGTTAACACCTGCAACAGTATTTCATAACCTTTTATTTTGTGAGAATTATTAATAAAACAATCTATGTGTTCAAAATAACTAATATAGGTGATTTATTTTTATGGTTCCTTCCATTTGCAGACCTGAAATCTCTTCAAATATAATGCCCTTGATAACATTTTCAAGAACATCTCCTACAAATTAAGTGCCTCTAATTGGTCTAAGTAAATAAGAGCAATTTGTTTCTCCTGTTGATTTATTTCTCTTAGGAAGAACCAGTGGTGAAAGACAGGTACACTATGCTGTTTACTGACAAGTATACACAAAGTCTTGTTTCCCTGAATACAAGAGAAAACAATTTATAAGACAGTTTCCTTTTCAGAAATCCTAGGTGGTTTCCCCACCGAAAACCTTGTTCAAAGGTAGTTTTGTTTTCTGGCTTCATCCTAGGCCTACCACTTACAGAGTTTTCTCCTGTGACTCTTACTCACAAGCATACACACCTGCAACACATCCATTCTGCAGCCCCCTGTATATTTAACGGGTTACCAGGGAAACCTTTCTCATATTGTTTAGATACCCATCAGCTGTGCCATGTTGTCCATCCCTTGTGGCAAAAGCTTCTACTTCTCAGTGATCAGTGCCTAAGGGTTGTTTAAATATTCTGCCTCTTTAAATTCTGAAAATTTCCCCTTTATTTTGAAAGAATGATGCTTAGTGGTATTATTCACTTTAATCAGGCCTGTGATTGGCAGCTAGTAGTTTTCTTGCAGCAACAGGCTAGCTAAAGTGTTTGGCCAGTTAATGCAAGAAATGCAGGCTTTGCAAGTATTTTGTATGGTCTTCCCTTCCAAGCACAAATAAATTTTTGCTGTGAAGAGTTTCAGGAAAATATTTTGACACAAACAAACTTATAAGTAATGTGTACAGGTAAGATAGTCATAAGTTATGTGTGATTCATGTGTGATTCAAACCTGAATCAATTGCTAACAGCAAAATATTCTGCTCTAATTGCTTAAGAACAAAGATTTTTTTTAATTTAACCTTTGAAGGTATATGTGTCTCTGGCACATATCAGCATTAGTGCTCCTCAGCCTGCATTTGCTGAGCAAAAAAAAAAAGTCTATTGTAAAATGCTTAATAAATGTCTGCAAAATTACCAAACACGAAAAGAAGGGATTGAAAAAATCAGTCTTTAGTTTTATTCACTAGTGTTGTAATTACACTATCTGTTATAATTGTGTAATTATGTTACCTGGTGGAACAATAGGCCTTTAAAAATCTTATGTTTAAACTGTATATGTTACCAGTTCATTCCAAGAACTTTCTAGACCTTTTATAGATTTATTCTGTGCTTTTACCAAATCTAGGGACTAGCAGAATTTTGCACAGAATGAAGTATTATGAAGAAAGCAAGTAGAAAATAATAGAAACAAGCAAAAGATTTGACATTTGCAGATTGAAATGTTTCTGTGTGTTTTTCTGGACAAATGTGAAGTATTTATGCAGATTAGTTAGATATCAATCTTCATTTCCCCGAGGTTCTGCAATTCATCACAAGATTTCAGTCCAGAGCAAAGTGTTGGCTCCTAAAAAGAGAATGATAACATAGACACACTAAGTCTTCCATAACATTTCAGGAGTATTCAGTAGTATTGATGTTTAATTGACTTGCTTTGAAATGAAATAGTAAATTCTGTTTGTCTAACAATTATTTGCAGAGGATCCTGCAGAAGGAAATATACAGCCTATGCATACAACGGCTCTGGGTAAGAAATTGCATGAAGGAAATCCTTTATTTTGAATCATCTAACTATTTTTTCAGGTTATAAGAATTTCAGCACTGCATTTATAGATGCAACAATAATAATAAAACTGGAAATCGGAATAAAGCTTGTTGCAGAAAGTAATTTCTATGTACTATAGATTTATATCTCATGACAGTTAATAGAAATGTTAGATATGAGTTTCTTTTTTGGTGTCTGGCAAATTCCAATCAGTGTAGAACCCCAAGCTAACAGTATTTCCGTAACACATTATCTCACTACAGAATTAAAGATAAAATGGGCAGGTATGTCTATGGAGCTTCTTTACAAAAAAAAAGTCTGAGGCTAAAGTTTGATCATAATTGACTTTATGCAGTATTAGTCACCTAGTGATATTCTGTAATATATTGTTTGCTCAAATGAGCTCAGAAAAGCTGTCCAATTAAAAATGTACTTATTAAAAGCAGAAAAGCCATATATATCATTTACAGAATGTCTTCCTTAAATATTTATGCCAGAGCATTTGAGACAGCAGATCTATAGCTGCAGGGGAAAGGAGGAGCCAGCATGCAAAAACTGGTGGGAGGAGGAAAATGGAAAAGGAAGGCCAAGCAATGTAGAATATCTCAGGCCAATAGCAATAACAGCAAAATTAGTGTTAGCAAATGACATCTTTGATCACGGAAGTTGTTCACTGTGCTTCAGGATATGACTGCTAGTTTGGTAGTTAGGCTTCAGTCTAACAATAGCAGCATTTAATTCCATGTTTTAAATGGTGGAGTGATTGTATACATAGTTATGGAAAACCTCTCTCGGTGCTCTTGTTAGACTACAGACACAATGGATCACTTGGAGAAGAAATACAGATGTAAACAATACTATTAGAGGTACATCTGAACAGAGAGATTTAAGTTTGTACGCTGAAATTATAGCTGAAGAGCACACTTAAGACAAGAATTATCCTAAAAGAAACAAGTGTGTTAAACGCCTACTGTTTTTCAGAAGTTTGTTACCTTCTGTTGAAATAATGAAAAAGACATTCAGATGCTGCTGAAAATCTTGTTAGGTACCAGCCTAAGTCTTCAGGCATTCACATCACAAGCTTGTCTTTAGGTCACTACATGTTCATTGAGTTGTGTGAGTTTGCAGTACTCTCTAAACACAAAAGTCATATTATTTTCAAGCCTGAAGCTCCGTTCCTGTTTTCTTAATGAGTATGTGCTCTTGTCAGCTTCCTTATCCCTTTAGGTTTTATTTTGACATACACTGAGCATGGAAAATGGTGTCTAAAAATCACTTACGAGCTACTCAAGATTGGAGGATTTTGGCATAGAAGCCAAAAGTGAGTGAACTTCATTTTAATGTTTTAGTTGTTGCCAAAGGCATCACCTTTCCCTTGAAAAAGCACTTCACAATCTGAAAGCTTGAGAGTAATTTTTTAGTGCCCTGTGGTTCAATGAGCCTAGATAGTCCCACAGCATGTGCTGTAAGAGCTTTGGAGTTTGTATATTAGTAACTTGTTGCCTTGGCCTTTACTCTGTTCAACGGAGCAGAATACAAGAGGGACAGGGTAAAGATGGCAAGAGTTTTGCTGGAGGGAAACTCCACAGGATCTGGAGGTAAGAATACCATAATTTTACTGAGCTCACAGAGCATAAGTAAAGAAAATGGCATAAAGGGATTGCTGCTATCCCAGGACTGACTTTATCACTACACTTCTGGTTCTTCATGATGCTTCATTAGTACAGTGCAAATAGAGTAACATTGTCTCTGTATTGTTTCTACTGTTCAGAAAAGGATTAAACAGACAACACCATACTATATGTCTCTGTCTCACAAGAGAAATCTTAGGACACATGAGTGTGGAAAGAACT
>NW_010584324.1:0-15949 GCF_000705375.1 Tinamus guttatus | reverse complement strand
CGCTCTTCTTAATGCACCCCAGGATCCCATTGGCCTTCTTGGCCCTGATCTTCCTTTTGCTGTTAGTATATTTGAAGAAATTTTTCTTGTTATTTCCAAGTTATTAATGTAATATCTAAATAAACTTCTTTTAGAAATAATCTATTTTCTAAGTCTTTGCAAAGAGGTGATCATCAGTGTCAAGAAATATACAAACAAAAAAAAAATTTAAAACTTTTACTGAGATGAAGACGTCCAATGTGCATATCTGAGTACACTCAATGAACACCCTTGCTTAGTCCAGAAAAATTGATAATTATATTCACCTGTGGCAAGTTTAAGATTTGTTAGCTCAAAATGCGAAACTGCTCTATAAGGCATGAGATGCAACAGAGAGAGCAAAACAAATGGTGTCTTAGTGTCTCAAGCCAACTAAGACACCTGATGTCTTGTTTCTCTATGATAGCAGGAACTCTGCAGGTGAAAATCCCTACATCATTCTACTGAGGGTTTAGTTTCAGCTGTGGGGTCTCAATATATAAAAGCAGTCAAATTTGTAAGATGAAGTAGTAGCTTTGGTGGTAAAACTGAAGAAGGTTTAGATTCTCAGTCCTTTTGCCACATTTATGTGATATATTAATCCTACAAAGAGAGTTATGTTTTTGTAGGAGGAAAGAAATGAGCAAGGAAGCACAGCAGTCTTACCAAGCCATTTAGGCGCAAGGCCACTTGGGGTGACTGTCTCCTGTTACTGACGGGGAGAATCAAACCACTGGGAACAAGGGCCACCTCGCTGTGGTGAAGAGCTCTCACTCGCTTCACATTTTCACTGGTGGCTTTCAGAGAAAAGTAAAAAAAAAAAAAATGCAGCTGAAGCCAATGTGTTGAAAAATAGTAGTGGTCAAGCCCTTTGTCATTGGCCATCACTTTAATTTTTATACTGTCAAATCTATGGTGACTAATGCGGCAAATAATAACGATCTCTCATCTAAGGACGTTTGTGTGGAAGTGTTCTTGTTTCAGTGGTTACTTCAGTGGAATCCTGAAATAAACTTTAGCCTATTTTTCATTGTTCAGAAGAGATGCCACAACTATTAATCTATCTATTGCAGTGCTTTGAAATGGGAAATAAGCACAGTCAATACTGCTGCTTATCCTCATTTGCCCACAGTCTTTCTTTCATCCAGAACAAAGAGTCATGGAAAAGGTTTTGCTTATGATAAAGAATGGTCCATAGCATAAATGAAGAGAATAAAAAAGAGGTCTCCAGGAGAAAAAAAATATTGCCTGCAATACTGTAGAGTAGTCTTTCAAATCTCAATCTAGTGTTTATCAGTGATTTGTCTTTTGTAAAATTTTTGTCTCTCTCAGCATATAAAATGCTGTGATGCTCTCTTCAGTCTGAAGATATTAAATTGTAAGATGCATTTACAGGAGTAGTTTGCAGAACTCCCTCTAGTACTACAGCAGTTTTATTCCAAGAATAAATATTGCAGATAATCTTTAAATTCAGTGAAAGTACTTGACTCTGAAATATAATAAAAACAAGTTGTAGAAAAGGAAATCAATGGCAGCAGTGCATAAAAAAAAAAAAAAGTCTCTTGCTTTAGAAAGCCAAGATTTTATTGTTTTGCTTTAGGCAAGGAATTATCTTGGATAAGTTCTCTGCTGTAACAGGTTAGACTTCTCCATTCAAATAGATCCAGGTGTCTGACTAGATGATACTAGTTTAGGTAAAACTTCCAAAGACTGTTATAAAAAAAGGTTTGACTAGACCATGCAAAATTAATATTAAATTTCCTGTCATCTACTTCATTACCTTGTTAGATGACTTGTATTAAAAGCAGTGAAGCAAAGAATAAGTAACCTGGCCTTTGCCATTTCTGCAGTGCTACAGATACACTTTTCATACAATTTGTACAGAAGTTATGTACATTGAATATGCTTTCCTGGAATATAAGTGCATTGGACTAGAAATTATAACTTTATAATGATGCTTCAAGGTTCTGCTTTTTGAAATTACCCCTGAAAACCATTGTTAAGATGCAGAACTAGTGGATACTGCAAGAAGTATTCTTGTTTGTATATTATCCTGAGATAAGTCTGTGTGTCTGTATTTGTATTGTGTATTTGCATAAAACCATGAGTACATAAATTTCTATTCACACACATGTTAAATTCATTGGTTGCACCTGAATGAACAGGAATAATCATTTTTCTAATATTTTAGAACAAAAGTATGAAAAAATATTCCCTTTGAGATGGTATATTTAAACAAATGAAGATTATAAGGCAAGATATTTTGACAGTTAACCTTATGAAAAATGATATTGCTAGAACATATACTCTCTTGCTGAGAGTGTAATTTAATGCCATTTTTTACAACCTAGATTTGCTGAGTAATCTCATTAGAATTAATGGTGTAATTGGCAAAGAGTTTTGAGGCCAGAGGAGGTAGAAGCATTTTGAGACTTTGGTTTCAATGGTGAAGATGCTTTAATAATACCTGGAATTCTTGGAATTATTCCCATGCCATATGTCATCAGCCCTACACTTCTGTGAAGCCACATATTTGTGGGGCTATATTATAATAAAGATGAAGGGAAAGAACAGTCAAGAATATATTGGGTTGATGGACTTGGTTTTATAGAGTTGTTTGTTGTTGTCATTTCTTCCTTTCTAAAATTATACCACCATAGCAAAGAAAAGAGGTATGATGTGGAGCAGTAGAGACCAAGACTGTATCTATCTTTGTCAAGAATTCCTCTTATGAATCAATACCCTGAGAAAGCCTTACAGAAGCCTTTCACAAGTTAGCCTCATAGTAAAACTGATTTTGAAACTGGCATTACTTTGTTATTCACATTTAACTTCTAGAAGACTATAGTGGAGGAAATTGTGGTGAATTGAAATCTCAAAACATAATTTTATAGTTGTTTGATGGATGAAGAAAATTGCTCTGCTCTTCAAAAGCAAAATAAAATCCCAGCTTATCTACATAAGGAAAAAACACAACGTGATCTACAAGACAGTAATACAAATACAAGGGCAAAGGCTCTTCTTGGAGATGCATAGTGATAGGACAAGAGGCAATGTGCACAAACTGGGAGATTTTCCACAAGACTAGGCAGATACTGGAACAGGGGCCAGAGAGGCTGTGGGGTTTTCACTCTTGGGGATATGTTAACCTGACTAAACATGGCCGTGAGCAATCTGATCTAACTGGCTCTGATTTGCTCCAGGTGTTGGACTAGAGATATCCAGGGGTCTCTGCTGACCTATTATCCTTCTATCATTTTAATATGAGGAAATAGATTAAAATCAGTGGCAGATTTATTACAGTCAAATCTCCTGAGTGTTTTGTGTCTTCCTATGAATCAGTGTCTAAATGAACATATTTGTATGAAAGGTCTGTTAGTTCTTATATTTTTTCACTGCTAATGGAAACTTTATTTATTTATTTGGCTTTTACAGTTGTTGTTTTAGGCTTCCTCCTTTTTTTCTGTGAATTCTGAGCAGAGAACTTTAGCCTGTGGTCTTCCGTCTCCTGAATGCGTAGGCATTATTTCTAATCTGTTCTGAAAGGGCATAATATAAGCAAAGTAAGAGAAAAAGCTGTGCCTTGTCAGAGTATGTAAGGCTTCTGAAAGGTTCCCCACTTTTAAGGGATGTAAAAATTGTGGGTGTGGTAGAAAAACATTGTAGAAAAACCCTGGCTTACAAGCTCCTGATGCAATGAAAGCTCTAAGGTAGTCAAGGAAAATTTTGAGAAAGGTGCAGAGTGAGGTTTACTACAAAGATCATCTGCTGTGATGCTGAGGCTTATCAGAGAGTGCATCTTCTCTCCCATCAGCTGCTCTGGGTAATTTGCTACTTATGAGATTAGAGAGTTTGGGTTAATAACACTAAGCTGTTTTCTCTGGAGGAGAAGAAATGAGGTGTTCTTAGATGTTCTTATCAGTGCAATACCAACTTAGGGGCTACAGTATTAAAAACAAAAGAAAAAAACAAACTGAGATGTGGAAATCATCAATAATGAATTTGGCAGCTAACAAAAACCAACATGTTATTTTTCTAACCAGTAGTTCCTAAGCTCATTATCAAAGATGAAGCAAAGTCTTTGCAAAGTTTTCATAAGTGTAACAATGCTTAAATGAAAATTCTCAGAAGAAATAGGGAAGACAAATATCTAGTACTAACTAGAATACTGAAAGCAACGACCCATGATGTTCCTCTTAGGTTTATACAAAAAAGAATAAGTATCTGCATTCAATATTTCTTCATTATTTAATCAGCATAGCTACCCAGGGCAAAGGAGAAGTGACTAGAAGAGGAGAGCTTTACATTGGCATGGATATATGTTGTAAAATTCCAAAGTCGCAATCACTTACAATCAGCCAAAGTAACCGCTGGGCTATAGCCGGTCCTGATAAGAAGCAGAAGTTCATTTTATTCTTACAGTGAATTGCCAGTTTTTGTCTATAGTAAAATTAGATATAATGCTCACTTGTGTTGTCAAATGAAGAAGAATGCTATACACATTTCATTTTGCATAGTTTATAGACATATTCCTTTTTTATTTTCCTGTAACAAAAACATGAATGCAGTACTTAAAATGACAAGAAAATAATTTAGTATGTATTCCTACTTCCTAACAAAACCAAACAAAACATAAACATAAAACAAAAGATATTATGTTATAGCTGCTGAATTACCCAGAAGACACTGTTTTTGAATTTGTTAATATATTTTATTTCTGTTGTGATGTTATTCTGTATACAGAAGAACAACCTACCTCCTTTCCCCAAAATGCACATCTTAAATGTTACTACATTTTACCTGGATCTAGAAGCGAAAAAGGACTTCAGGTAAGAGTAGTTAGCATGGGATAAAATTGTTGCACATAAGTACACCCAGGGAAGACTTCACCTCTCTCATAACCAATAGCTAAAATGTAAGAATCGGGTGACTGTCACTGGATGGTGTGCTGTACTTGAGATTCTACTACAGACATGTTCATAAGACATGCTTTGTATTTGATGCATAACTAAGGGAGTAATGTAATTAAATATTTCAATCATCTCCAGGAGAGGAAGTATTCTTCATACTCTCAACTAAAATCTAAAAATATTTTTAAGAGTATAAAAAAGGCCAATTCCACCATTTGAGAAAAAATCCTTGTATAGAGCAAGTAATGCAAATAATGTAAAATACAGCTATGAGGCAATAATTCTGAGTCTGAGCTATTTTTAAAGTGCAGAATTTTATATAATCAATATTTAAAATATATATTTCCTGTATGGCATCAATGCCTAAGAAAGACAGTCAAATTGCATATTTGTTACTCTTGTGATCTTCATGGGGTTAATAAAAACGAGGTCCCTCCTCCATCTAAGGAGGTGAGACAACAAACAGAATAGTCGCTAGCACAGCCTTTTGTCAATTAATGTTTGTTTAGTGAAAAACAATGGCGTTCATTTGCATTTTTCATGGAACCAAGAGAGCATTCTTACGAGAGAACATCAGAGAGGAAGAGAGCAATACCACAGGAGAAGAAAAAGGCTTATGAAAAAGTCACCTGTTGGCTGTTCTTGATATTTACTTGAGACCTTGTAAATCAAATTCCATTCACAGGTAGTGAATCTAGTATAGACATAGTTTTGCAAAAATATTTCAGGACTTTTCCTTCTCTAATAATGACTTGACAGTTATCCACTCTGTCTCTGAAGTGGGTGGTTGTCCACTTTATCTCTAGAACAGCCTCCACAGTCTTCTTCAGACTCCACTCAGTTTGGCAGAGGGCTATATACATTTTGAATAATTGGAGGCCATAGGTGCCCACCAAAGTGGGATTTAAGCACTTACCTCTCCTTGATTCTGCTGACAAATTTACTAAATATCCAGGGCCTAAATTTTCAGAGGGGAGTTCAGGAGTTTATGCTATAGCTATCACTGCACCTCCTGTCTCTCTGAGATGACTTTTAAGTGATTAATCCGGAGCACTGCTGTAGACCCATCACTACCAGGACAATAAAAGGAGAAAAGAAGAGAAGGATTAGGATCAGCTCTTCAATATATAAATACTTTTCTTCATTAAGTCTTGCATTTTATTTATTAATGTGACTTGGAATATCACAGGGAGCGAGAATATATTTGGGGACTATAAAGGAAAGGCATAAGCAAATGCGTTTAAATGGATTGCAGACCGGATAGTCACATCAAATCCGTGACTGTATCTAGGCCTTCTTTTCAGTGGAATGAGAAGTTTGAGTTTAGTTTGGATAAAGCTAATCCTGCCTTTGATGTGGTTGTGCTGCAGTATTTAGAGATACTAGCTAAGCTAACAGACAAAAAGAGCGTATGAGTTAGCATTTTACTTTGATTCCTTTAAAGAAAAACAAAATTCTGAAAACTAAACTTTTTGTTTAGAAGAAAGCATTTCGTAATCTGTCTGTAGTAGCTAATAAGCATGGGGCAAACAAGGAGTGGGAGGCTGATTTTAACTTTACTGCAAATGTCATGAATGCTTTAATGCAATTCCTTTACACAGACTTTACTGCTGACATTTTCATTTGCCTTTCATTTTTTGCAGAATGGATCTGGAACAAATACAAATCTATTATCTGTAGGACAAGTGGCAAATTAAAATCACAAAAGTAAACAGTGGCGTATGGAGCATAATTCTCATGTGTGTGTAGAAAAGAGCTGTATGTGATCGGCAGATGGAATGAAGTGCCTTTTATGCATCTGATCATGAAATACAGTAGTTCATGGCAAAAGAAGAAAAGGCATTACCCAAGTTCTCTTTTGGTGTTGGCCTAGATATTAGATGTACCTGGTTTTGTCCAATTGATTTAATTCTCATTATCTTAGAGGGACACTATGGGAGATTTTGTACTCTTGGAGTTATTTGTATACAAATAAGCCTTTTTCATCCAAATTAAAATACTACCTCAGCCTTCCTTGTTTCCAAAACTCTAGAGGAACATCATTTTCTTAATGACTTGAACAGCAAGTGGTTAGGCAAACTTATGTTAAAAGGCATTTATTTATTTTTTATTTGACCTCAAAGTAAAGCATCAGAAAAAGTGGGCAGGGTGATTTCAGATTAGGAAGTGATGTCAAGGCTAAATTCTGAAGCCAGCATTTCTTCTTGGACATCTGAATGTAGTGCTTTTGCTGCCCTGAGACTATGTATTTCAGAGAGTGCTATTCACCCATTTTGATGACATTACATATGGCATCATAGGCAATAATCTAGTTGTTTATTGGTTTCACATTTTAGTTCAGGCACATTCAATCCATTGCTGAATATATGAAACTTATTCCCTTTGGAAGTTCAATAGTAAATGCTGGCACGGATCTTTTAATTTGTCTGGCATTATATAAAAACAGATGCTAAACAAGGGAAGTAGGAAGAAAAAATAGGAACCTCTTCCCTCTGCCTTTAGCAAATAAAAAAAGTTCCATGCATACATTTGAATGTGGCATAAAATGTGTGTAAAACTCATCTGTTGTGTGAGTATTACTCATTCTTCATAAAAACCTATAAAAACTGATATTTCTATAAGATGTAAATTTTTATTTTCACATTCTAATAAAATCTGAATTTGAATATATTAAACTGTCATATCTTTCTTTAAAATTATTTACTAGATATTTTGAGAATATTATACATTAGGAAGTAAGCTGTTAACCAAACTATTCTTCTGCCAACATATTTAATCCTGCTGTAATTCCTTTTAAGGTAACCCAGTACTAACTAAGCAATGACTTTTGCCTAGTAGATTTTTTGAGACTGATGCAAATAGATGACGCTGAATATAGAATTGTCATGACAGGGTACCATACCTGGAATCTGTAATTAAAATATATACACATGTGTATGTCTGGGTGTTTGTGGAAGTAAATAAATATTAAAAAAAAATACATGTAAAGCGAAAGAATGTAGAAATGTTTAAACTTGGAACAATATTCCAAACACTTCTAATTGTTACATATTTAGTATTTTTTTCTCTCTCTCTTTTTTTTTTTTTTGATTATATCCAGTTTTTCATACTTTGTAAGATGTTGTGAGACATCTGACATTTTTCATTTTAGGCATCCATTGCATCTTTACTTATTCTTGTATTCTTACTCTATAACCATTTTGCTAATATTTTCAGTTGGTATATTCTTTTATTTAAATACCATCTCATCTCTTCTGTATATTGCATTAATCTGTAAGTCACATGATTCCTGTTCCATAAACAGAAATTTGGCAAATGGAAGGGAAGAAAGGAATTGTGTGTCCAGAAAGGTGGGTTCTTGAGGGATTTGCAGGGTTTGGATCATGGCTTCACCCCATGTCTTAAAGCAGCCAGTCTAGATTCATGACAGCAGATCTCAGATTCCTTCTGCCCTGGCCTTGTTCTGCCATGCTTATGACTGATGGGTCCTGCACAGGCCATTGCCATGGTGCATCAGAGTTTTAGTTTGTTCTGCAAAGGGACTGATCCAATAAAATATTCAGCTTAGATTTGAGGCTTTTTTTAAAAAAAAATAAATTGCTTCCATGAGAACATGATCACATGGGAAACAAAAAGGCCTAGAGCACCGACCTGATTGTCCCTACAATACGTAGCATTAGTTGTGATGAGGAAAGTCAAATACACTGTTGGAATTGAATTTTTCCATGTCATTCTGTTCCAAAAAAGGGCCTTAAGATGGAAGGTTGTAAATTGATGTCTTTCATGAATACCACCAATACACTTAGAAGGGAACACAGAAAATATCCATCCAGTTAAGAAAATATACATGGTGTTTTGGATTTTAAATCTGTGAGGTACATTAAAGAGTGAATTAGCTCATCTTAAAGTCTTAACAAATTCAGAAAGGATGAAAGCAATGAAAGTAAAGTCATAAAATTCTCCTTTGCTTTTCTGCTTATTGGTCATTTCTGACATAGAAAAGTGAGAAGTTTGCAGTGTTGGTGCCCCTGTTGGTTTATGATCAGATGTATGGAAATACGTTTGGTGTTTGGCACTTACACGTTGAATAAGAATAAATGCTCTATGAAAATTACTTCTACAATAAAGATGTTTTCCAAGGAAAATAGAAATTGTGGAGCTGTAAATGAATCTGTTTCTAGGACTGTTGCAGTTAATAGTGAATAGTGATGGCTTTCTTCATTCTGTAATGATGCATTTACCTAATTTGTCATATAGCAGAGTTACCAAGTGCAGTCATTTAACTTTTTCTAGGTCATTCAGATCTATATTTTGCTGTTTTGCATAGTTTCCCTAATTCTGACTTTAAATAAAAGCTGCTTTTTATGTTTTTTTTTTTCAATAGGGAGCAAAATATTTAAAATTTGTTTGGAACTGCTAAGAATAATACCTAAGTTATAAAAACATAAACCATTTAAGATCAGAAATATTTGACCATATTTTCAGTGTTTATAGTGATTTTAGTGGAATTTATTTGATTTATGCTCCATTTATTTCAACAGGATATCTTTTAAAGAAAATTAATATTTCCACCAATTTAAGAAAAATAATTTTTTGAGGAAAAAGTTTGCTGAAAATAAACAAAACTAATTCTCATTTTTCTCAATGTCTTTGAGGAGGAAGATATTTACACAGTATGAAAATAATTCTATGAATACATATAGCCTATTTATATAAATACCAAAACTGACAGTGTACCCTCAACTTCACAGAAGGACAACTTTTTCTTCTTAATTCTCAAGTATGGGAAAATTTACACAACTACCCTGAAATCACCTCAAAGGACAGCATCTACAGTATCATAAGAGATCCAAATTAAACGCACAAAATAATAAAAATTAAATCATGGTCCAACACAAGTCTCAACTCTCCACAAAAGTATTTGGTCTCCAATATCATGTAGTATGTACTGTGTCACAGCTATTGTACCAACCTCTCCTGGCCTTTTGAAAAAAGCCTCTCCAGGCCACTTTTCAGTCACCACTGTTTTCACTTGCATATCTCTGGATTTCTACATCCACAAGGACAATAAATTGTCCTAACCATAAGCAGACTCCTCTTGGCAGTCTGTACTGCTACTGTGTGACCTTACTTATTTATTTTTATATATAGACTTTTGTGCTCCTTTTTTGTCTTTGTTCTGTCCCAGATTCAAATGCCTGTAGGCTGCACAGGCACTCAGTTGTTCCCACAGAAGACAAATCATGGATTTGTGTTTATTGTGAAGAGAACTGGGAGGAAATACAGATGTGGTAGGGAAAATTTAATTAGCCTTAGTAAAGTACGGTTGATCCAGACCTGTGTGGTGGTAAAAAAATAGTTTGTGATGATGGTGAGCAATATATACCAGAAGAATATATTAAAAAAAAAAAAACCCACAAAATAGGTATTGTTTAAATGCGAAAAATTTGCAAGGAACTTTATGACAGATTGTGAAAAGTTGTCTAAAATTCATATATAGTTACGGTTCAGATGCTCTCTCTTGTTCATGTCTGCAGCCAGGCAAGGTCACAATATATACATCAATGTGTTGCTCTTGTCTCTTCTGCTATAGAAGGATTATGTATTTTATGGGAAAGGAGCTCATTCCTCTCTCTAAATGAAGCCTATGTCTTTGCCTTAAACAAGTTTATTGCTCAGTAATCCTAAAGATCAAAGAAAAAGAAGAAGAAAAAAAGATAAAAAGAAAAAGAAAAAAAAATGTGTCGCTTTGCAGACCATTTTAGCAGCACAGACATTTCCATTTACTGTTTCACTTAATGACTTCCCGAGTCCAAGTCCATTTCCACCAGGATTGGTGTGCGCTTTTTACCTCCAGCACTTTATCTAGGGATAATAAGCATTACAATTTCACCTGTATGAGAGTTAATTTAATATATAAGGGTTTAAACATAATGTAACTTTGGTCTTTTACCATGATAAGTCAAATCATAGACACATTATGCGAGCTTACCAAGGCAGGGGGGAAAGATGAGATACATATTCTTCTCTAAAGAATCTAGCAATGGGACATAATGCTACTCATTACTCTTTATCTGTGTAAAAGATAATGATTGATGTTCAACATCATGCCAAGCCATTACTCTCAGCACTCCTTCACTGATGCTACCACTCCATGAATGCCAAAAAGTCTATAGCTTGTTCTCTCTAAAACTGTTTACACCTGCCACAGTTAGAACAAATGAACTTGTTACTGCCTTGTATAAGCATGAGAAAATTAGAAAGTAAATATGGACCTTTAATGGAAGAGATTAATTTAAAGATATCTCTACTGAAGGTGTGCTCTCTGATGATTTATCCAGTTCTTCCACCCTGATAATCCATAGCAGGACTTATTGAAATGTGCTACTGTTCCTTCCCAGAGCCTAGTCTGTATGCAACAGTTTTCCTCCATAAGCAAAGAATATGCAGCCAGGATATCAAGGGTGTGGACCTAGGGCCAGAGTTTCCATCTGCCCTCTAAGCAACATTTTGATTGTCAGAGGAACCAAGGAAATTCTTAATGATAAGAAGTATGAAGAAGTGCAATAGTGTAAGCCAATGTCTTCTGTAATCCTGGGTGAGTTACTTAGAAGAAACGAGAAATTGCCTCTGGGCTTCATTCATCTATTAAAAAAAAAAAAGACATTTAATTTCCTAGTGAAACTTAATGTTAAGACTGATTCTGAATGACAAAGGCTCAATTAACTTCTTTGCCTTGCTTTCTTTTCATTTCAATGCTTCTGGTACTAAGATAGTTGTAGAATAATGAAGTTTTTGACATATGATAAACTATTGTCTAATTTTTTTTTAAATCTTCATATCTGATTTTACAAATGATTTTATATTTAAATCATTGACCTGAAAGTGTACAAAATATATCTTACACTAAAATCATAATGAGTGAAAAAAAGATTTGCTTAGTATGACTGCCTACATATCCAATCTTCGTCCTGAAATGACACGTGCATATTTGGAATATGAAAAATATTGACTAATAAACAGAAAGTGTTTTAGTAGTCAGGAGATAGCAGCTCATTTCTAGTTTGGTAGTATCGCCAGAAGCTAAGGACTGATGGAGTTAACTGACCACACCAGAGGTCAACTCCCAGAAATTTCCTTGATACTGGAAGAACATAACTGTAAGCCAAACGCAATGACCCAAGTCGCTTATAACAATTTCCATGTTGTTGCAGTAAAAAATTATCATGGCTGTCACCAGTAGTGAGAATGTCTTGCAGTCCTGAAACACACAACAATCAGACATCTATAGTCTATTTGATTTGACTCTTAGTTCTAAAGTATTCATGGAAATGTAATTGTTCTGTTAAAATGAACACCTCACACATTTCACAGAAAAAATAAAATGTAAATATTCCTGGTAATGTCTTACCCTATAGGGTAAGAGTCTGGGAATCTTTTCAGTTAAGGTTATGGTTTCATGCAAGAATGTGACCTCAGAGATATACTTTCCTTTGACCACTGAATAGAGACCACAACTACAGCACATGTTTCCACAGCGTATGCCTCAGAGGAAGCCAGTCCCATGGTACGGACCTAGCTTTTGCAAACTTATTCTCTAACAGCATCTCCATGTCTTACTTCTTTATTGAGTTACATAATTTAGAACTCATGCACTAGTCCCTTTCTTTTCCTTTGCTCTGCAGTGTTATCTAGCATGTATTTCAGTAATGAGCAAATCATAATAATGGCATTAATAATTGTAAGCATTTGTTAAGCATCATAACACCATTTCTAAAGGCTAGGAACAAGTACAGGGACGGAAAAACTCAATGCTTCCTTTGTTTACCAAATCAGCAGGAGTTTCTCTCTATTTCACTGTATTTTCCAAAGCAGCAAAGCAGCCGTGTCATTTTCTGGCTGGGTCTTTGTTCCTGAGATAGCTGAGGGCCACCTGTTGAACCAGTTAGTTGTTTTCTACCTCAAGTCAGCAAGAAGAGGGAGGTGTTTTTGTGTGTTTGTTTATTTGTTGTTTATTTATTTGTTTGTTTGTTTTATGTCCAGATTTTAACTATTTTTCTGTCAGTGACCATCAGTGACACACTATCGGTGTTTCACTTTGCACCGATTTCTCATCAGTTCCTTTGCCATTGTTTCCCATTAGGGGCAGGGCACGGGGATTTGTCTGAAATATGTATTAGCAGAGAGGCCTTACGGGCAGGGTCATGGATTGAACAGCAGCGATAATGGAAAAGCGAAAGCATTCATATTCAGCAGAACTTTAAGCCTTGCTTATATCCTAGTGAATATTAAAAAATAATTGTTTATGCAATTCATGGATGGATATCAACTCCTTATTTTCAAATATGTAACTCTTCTAGCGGTCAACTGCTTTTCATTCTGATTCTGACAGTGAAGACAGGCTCAATCCACTTGTAGAAAAATATGTTGAGCTGGACATATGAATTTAGAAAATATATTGGAAAAGTTATGGTCTGTCTAAGATATCTATGTATATATTTAAGCTAGCAACAGAAGACTGATGAGAAAGAAGTGAGGGAATATATTTATCAACCCATTTTTTCTCTGAACTTTTTCAAATTACAGTAACTTTAAGTGTTACTTTTGTCTTCTTGATAAAGCATGTCTTTAAGCTAATATGTTAGCTAGCTAAATCCTTAAACAATGCTGTTCTCCCCAAAATGATTTTGCTGTGTATAAATGCCTGTATATAAAATACAACAGACTAGGAACTTGAATGAAGATAAAATGATTGATGCAGGCCTAAAGATAATTGCACTAGCTACCCTTGGGGACTAGTAACTTGCATGACAAGGAATAGAAAAAGAAATAGGGAAAAAAAATGGATCTATCTGAGAGAACTTTTGTGAAAATCTTCATAAAACTCACAGAAATTCAACAGTAAAGTCCGTGTAAAAGACTTTGTTTCTGGAATCTTTTGGTTTGTTCAAGTTCAGCATTGTTTTAATCCTGTAGGTAATTTTTTTTTCCAGAATGTTGAGTGTGGAGATACAACCTTCTATAAAAAATTAAATGACAACCTTTTATTTTTCTCTCTGCCTCTTGGTAAGAAATTATGCGCAGTTGAACTAGATGTCATGACTGAACTGGATGATCTACTGATTAACCCTCTTATCTCCCATCCTTACACCTTGCATGTGGTGTTTAAGAGAACTGTGGAGCTGAGCCTCCTGGCGCTAAGAATGAGTTTGTTTTTGGTTTTGTTTTGTTTTGAATTTCTCCGCAGATATCCTTCTATTTTGCAATCACCGTGTTTACTTTACATGCTGATAAAATGGGAAATGCATGATACTAGTATAACAGAAAGACCTATTTTTTGTGGTGAGATAATACTTTTAAGTTATACATCTGTTGAAAAATAAGGCATAGATTATCAATCCGAGGAGGAACACATGAACTATTTTAGCAACAGAAAGGGCAGCACAAAGATTATGTTGTGTTAGTGCCTTGGTTATGTTTTTCACTTATTTTCCACTATTTATTATGTAGGGTTCTGACCATCCCTGTTGAGGAGTATGAGATCTGACAGTTCACACGCAATAGTACAAACATCACAGAGTGAAAGGGTCATAGGATAATTCAGGTTGGAAGGGATCTCAGGATGTCTTTAGTTCAGGCTTGCTGGGACTGCTTGACTGTCCTCATGGGGAAAAAGATTTTCCTTTATCTGGTCCAAATGTAGCCGAAATGCTATTGTTGTTCAATGAGTTGTCTCCTCTTCTAAGCAAAGTGAAAAACACAAAACAATTTTGTAGGCCATTTCAACAATGATAAAATAACACTTAGCCAGTAACTCTTTACACAGTTGCCTTGCAATCAAGGCTTAAATATTGAGAGCTGAATACTCATAACCTGTAATGTAGGAATTATTTGCTTGGTCTTTATTTTTTCTACATGAATTTTGTGCCTTTTCCACTTTATCTGTCACATCTCAACTTGCTTCTTGTACTGTTTCTGTTCCAACTCACTCTGTCTTTTATTTATTTATTTATTTATTTTCTGCTACAAGAAGTCTAGCAGTAAAATATTTAAAGTAGATTGTCACTGAGGTGTTAGGTAACATAATTAATTTTGTACCTAATATTCTTCCCAAATCTGAATTGAAAGATTTTTGGCTGCTATTCATTTTTCAAGTCTTCCGGTATACAGTTATGTGGCCTACTAAAATATGCTCAAGAGCATATAAGGATTGACAACCAAAACACTTGCTTATTACGTTAAGAATATTCTTTTTTTTATTCTGATTATTGGCTTTATTTTATCAATAACAAAAAAAAAAAAAAAAAAAAAAGAAATGTAACTCTTCTGCCATAAAAAGGCTTTATTTCTAATATTCCTCTCCCTAGTATAAGATACATATGCAAGGTACAGCATTTCACTTGATTCAATATCCTACATGATGTGACCTTTACTTATTTAAAGTTCTTTCTTATCAGTGAAATTTTTACTATGTATTTCTTTCTTATGTAGTGCCCTTAATTAACACTGTTTTACAAGATGCTGTGACAGAACTGAAGATCATAAATTTGGGGACAAGCCTGGAAGTGTGTTTTCATTTCTGTCTGTATTCATTGCTATGTTCTAACACTGCTGTAGAACTCTCACAGTCAAATTCCATTGCAATTTACATGCAGTAATGATGTGGAGGAGATCTTATGAGCTTTGAACCAAATTAAAGCCTTGTCTTCTAAAACATAAGGTAGGATTTATACAATCCTGCCTTTTACATTCATTTAGTGCACATCTGTTAAACTGCACCACAATCCTTTTCATTTATCAATGACAAGTCCAAGTAACGACTGGATATTTTTACAATATATCAAATTGACGAAAGAGCTTTTAATAAACAACTTCGGCTCCTTTCTTTGTTAAAAAAATAAATCTCGTTTTAAAGATCCACAGAAATAATATCCAACAACTATCACATATTCCATATCTAAATGTTGGTTTTATTGGCAGTGGATGCTTTATTTATGAAAAGCACTCCAAAAATTAAATAT
>NW_010584323.1:0-23122 GCF_000705375.1 Tinamus guttatus | reverse complement strand
AAAAAAATCAACTTTATCTGTATATTCTATCGCTGTAAACTCAGGTTGTGTTGTATCCGGTTATTTGCTTATCTCCATATTGTTGGGTAATCTTTCTCTTCACATTTGTTCCTACTTCTTGCATACGCTGGAGACCAAGCTAATGGTCCTGTAGTTGTGTGGATCATTTCTTTTTACCCACAATAAAAGTACTGCCTCTGCTAATTTCAAATGTTAATGCATTAGCCACAAATAGATTAATTTAGAAAAGCTTCACTGCACTACTTGCAACTTCACATGCTAATACTTCCTTGCTAAAGATTAATCTGCTCCAGCAATTTCAGCACAGTGAACTTAGATTTTTTTTTCTTCATTTATGATAGTTTTGCTTTTTTTGGTGTATTCATTCCTATTAAGTCCTCTCTTATCTTTCCAATGATTAAAGATATGGATAAATAAAATGTATGTTATCTTCTATCTCAAGCATATGCTTTTATATGGATCCTCCAAGCTTCCCTCTTTTCCTTTTTCTCATAGGTTCTCCTGTAGCCTAAGCAGTAGAGTTATTGCTATGGTTCTAGATTTATAGACAAAAAAATCCAAATCTTTATCTGAGGACTTAGCTAAATTTTCACATAAAATATATCTCCCTTATCTCTATGACCTACTCCATAAACCTTTTGCCATATATCATTGTGTCCTCAAGATTTATTGGGCCGTCGTATATCTGGAATGCCTATTGTTTGATTCACCTAATATTTTCTTTAAATCCTGTATGTTATTTGTCTTTTTGTTCTGACCAAGTCCCAGTTTTTAATCAACTGTTTAGATGAGATGCTCATTATCTTCTCTCAAATAAAGTCTGTAATCTTAAATTGTTCATTATCAGACTATGCAGCTTAATTTTTGTCCTACCCATTAACAGATACAGATCTGACTTTGTAGCACTGGTTTGCTGAACAGATGTCTTTATACAGATAAATGTGTCTGTACAGTTGGTCACTTTCCCCGAAGCTGAACTGCATTCTGACTTTTTTTTTTTTTTTTTTTTTTTGTGCCAGATGCTGTGTCTGATCTGGCTAAATAGAGGGCTTTTCTTTTCTATATAGAATTTTTATTTCCTTCCATGAAAAGCTAGTTGGGAAATTTTCCAAAGGCAAATTTTTGTTGGAAAATTCTGAATTGCTAAAAGGAATATTGTTTAAGGAAAGCAGTTAATAAATGTGAATTTCTTCTTCTGAAAAAAAAAAATTATACATAATCCCAGTGAGCAGCTTTGATATTTCTAAATTGAAAAGGAAAAGAAAATCAGATGATTTTTTTTTCAGTAGTTCATTCAGCTAATTGCAATACCAAAATAAGTAATAGTTATAATAAGTAAAAGTGTGACTGTTTTGATCCTGCACTGGACCGCCCTGGCACTGGTGTCTAGTTTGCTGGTGCCAGCACTAATGCAGTCTGCTGTTGTTGGCTCTTGTGAAAAGGGGCTTAGATGATGTGAACCACCATTTCTGTGTCTGCCAGATACCTGGTGATCACCTTCTAGGGCCATAAGGAAGCTGTTATGGTTGAGTGTTCCCAGAATTTACTTGGTTTCAACCAGCCATGATGGACAGCTTCTCTGTGAGATGTTTGCTTGTGCCGCTGACTAAGGGGCAAATTGCATTAGCGTTTTGATTGAATCTGGCCGAAAAAGGTAAACAAATACTAAGGAGGAAACTAAAAGAAAGTAATTTATTTCTCAGAAGAAACTTTAAGATGCTGCAGATTGTGGAATACAGGCACAAGTGAAATGCTTTAAGGCATAAAAGAATGACCTGTACTTTCAGTGCAGAGAGTAAAAGGGTGATTTGTCGTAATGTACCATGTGCATACATAGGAGGGGAAACTCTTTCAAGCACAGTGTGTCTTCCAGAGCTCTCTGGCTGTTGCTTGTCCTTTCCTTTGCTCTTGCATGGCTCAGAGCCCAGCCCTCTGCAGCAGATGGCATATACCATATGATAGCTGTGGAAAGGATGTTTCTGACAGGTGCCATCAGGGGGATGTACCACGCAGTCGCATGGCAAACATTGGAGTACTGTGGATAACTAGGCATGATCGATATATAATGATATAATGATTTAACAAAGCACAGTGACTTTCAGCAGGGTCTTTTAGCCCAGAGGAGTCTGATGTGCTGTAAGCACACAGAAGCAAATGCAGGAGCCCCATCTGGGTTTCTAAGAGAAGCGTTCAGTTGGTGAGTGATACATTGCAATACAAAACTGCCACTTATGCTAGGAATGAATGCAATTACTGCATCCACTTGAAGCTTCAGAATAAGTTGACACTGGCCAGAGTAATAAAAATTTACCTAGAGCACTGGAGCCATCTTTAGAAGAGAACCTCCAAGGATTGGAGGTGACACCACATACTCAGGATAGGTACTTTCTGCTTCACATGAACGAATCCACCCGCAACTTCCTATTGCCCAGCTTGCACAGCATGCCAATAAGTCCCATCCAGGTTGGGAGGGCAAAGTGTGTTTGTTTTCACTCTGCCACCTTGCCATGCATGTCTTCCCTTTACTCATTTTGATTCTCATCGTGATGCAGAAAAGTGAGTTGCTAGACTTTCTTTTACCATCAGGATAGATACCAGCCTTTCCACCCTCAAATCTCCCTGGAATGTGTGATCAGAGCCACAGACATGGATGAGGTCTTGTGTCGTACAAAATTGGGATTTTTCACCTCTCAGTGGCTTCTTCCCAAGTGGAGGCCAGCAGTGTTGACTGATTAATTCTGGGTGGTTGGTGAGATCACAGCCTATGCTAATGAGGCAGTAGAATAGCATGAACAGAATGACTGAAAAAATGAATAGTTATAGTACATACACCCTTGAGAGGTGCAGCAGAGAAATTATACAGCTCATTCCTATCTCCTACTTGAGTGTGAACTGAAGTTGCCCTCTGGCTTGGCTGATGGGCATTATATGTGCAACTTGAAGGAAAGATTGGAGTCCCTATATATAACTCATTAGGTGAGGTGCCTTCTTTGGTCTTGGTAGGAACTGTAGTTCATCCTACATGAGTGACTTTCAAGGCTAAATGCAGTTGCAGAGCAGAGCATTTGGCTAGCTGTGGCTGTTGCCACTCCAGTAGGGCACAGGTCCCACCTCAGATCTGCCAGCCCTTTAAGGATGTGCTCCAGAGCACATCGAAGGAACTTAACGTCTGTGTTCACACAACTATCTTACGCCTTAAACACCTACTCTATGTAGGGATTGCTCCCATGTGGAAGATGCCTTTCTATCTTCATTGACTGACTGGAGGGACTGTCGGGATGGGATACAAAATATTTGCACAGAGCCATCAGGTATGACATTGCTGTTGACCACATTCCCTAACTGTAGGAGGTCAGGTAGACATCTTAGGATACATGGAACTTACGTCTATGCTTAGGTAATTGAATCATGTCACAGATGACCACCTAGGCTTAACCACTGCACTGCTGGCAGTGTTTAAAGTTAATAAAGTTAAAGTCAACTCTAAAATTCCTTACCTTTAGCTTGGGAATTTTGTCCTTTTCAGCTCAGACTGATTGGCCCCTGTTTTGAGCTCTTTGCCGTGATGTTGGATAACTACCTGAATCGGATTGTCTGAACCCAGCAGGTACCTCTGCTTCACAGTACCTGCCTACACTACGGACATGTCCCCTGTGAGCTCTGGTGACATGAGAATGAATATAAATGTGCTTGACTGGTGCTAGGAATAATTCTGTGCAGTGCTAGATTTGTACAGGGGCTTTAGAACTGCTTATTATTCGAATGTGCTGAAACAGAAACATAACAATTGCACTGTACTTGTTGCTATCAATCATGTCTTAGGTATTCCTGGAAGAACCAAATAGGATCTGGGAGCAAAATATTTCCACAATGAAAAAGGAAGGGAAACACTCTCAAGGATTTTTTTCCTCTCTCTTCCCCTCCGCTCCCTGCCCACATAGTCCTCTTCTTCCACTAAGTCTGTCTCATGTGGGTACCTTTCTGAAAATAGATTTCCCACTGGCCTAATCATATCTGATTGGGACATACTCTGTGTGTTTCACTGACACTTTTTGCCTCATGCTAGCCAAATGCACGCATTAGCAAGACCATGCTCTATGTTCTGCATCCTGCAACATATACAGTATGTGTCATGTTACTAGTAGGGAAGAGTATCTGCATTGAAACATAATGAAACAGATTTGAACTTGCACTCCAAACATCATTAAACTTCTGTGGAAACTCCTATTTAAATGCACAGGATGTCACTTCATAGAATAGGAGCCTGAACACTGCTGTTTAAACATAGATTATACTTTGTGGTGGGTATGAGAATTTTACTGTTTCTTCTCTGCCCTAAATGGTATTAATGACAGCCACTCCCTTTAACAACACCCTCCCTACACATGAGGAGGAGTTAGAATATTCTTCCCGGATCTAACTGAGAAGTTTATTCCTGGAATAAACTCTTGTTAGTCTTTATTCTTCGAAAAATTCTGAGCTGGTTCTTAGAATACGTGAAGATTTCTGCAAAATGTCCCAATAATATTTCAGCATGCAGAGATTTATGAAGCAAAATGGACTTCTGGCAAGCCCTTTGGCCTACTGCTGTCTACGCGAAGGCCTGGCAAGGAGGAAGGTATTGGGCTCTTTCCCATTATTTACTATTTCCCACACAAAGTCAATGATCACCAATGCTTGAAAGTAAGCATATGTCAATTCTTCCCTTTCTACATCACAATCCTGGGTTTTAATTGGATCAGCAGAGATATGGGCCAGTCATTCACAGACTACATTGCAATGTAAAACCAAGGATCTCTGTAAAGTCATACTAGGTCATACTAAGCACAAAACAAGCATGGAAAATGTCAAGGTTTACCTTTGCTGTGTCGGATAAGACAGGAATGTGCTCTCTGTGGGTAACGCAGAGAGCACCAGGGCAGATCTCAGAGGTGGACATGGGGCTTAGAGAGGTGGTGCAGTTCTCTGTGAGTACTGCTTCTTGTGGGACACATGCACACAGGACATCTAAAAAATATTATTGGAATTTTTAAATAAAGACTTTCACACTCCTTTGAACACTCTTGTTTTTTGGCATGAGCAGAACTTCTGAGGCATCATGAGCCATGTTTTCTATAGGTTCATATCCGGGTACAGTAAAGGGCAATTTATTTTTAGACCAAAATCCAAGAAAAGCAAGGGTTTCACAACAGTGTTCTCAATAAATATTTTGAAGCCATTGACTAATTTCACCCATACTGGCAGAGGAGCTTTGTCCCTGAGCATATTAAATTTCCCCATATTTCATGAAAATAGGCAGCACCATGAAAAAGATGGTAAGTTTTAAGGATTTCACGACGAGAAAGACTGCTGTGCAATCTCTAATTAGAAACCAGAGCATCCACACAGGGATTCATCCTTCAAAATCTAAATCCACAATAAACTCAGTTTTAATTTATTCTGCTGCTCGCAGGGCTGGGTGCTTTGCCCTACTTGTGAAAACTCAGACTCACTTCCTTGTCTCTTCCTTTCTTCATCTACCTGTCTTCCTCGGAAAGGCAGTGGAGACCTGCCCGTTATTTTGCCCAGGTGCCAAATTGAAACACGGATGGTGACTAGGAGCTACACTTACCCTGGAGCAAGGAAATGATAGCCAGCCACAGAGAGGAAACTGTCAGAAATTGCTAGAAAGTTTGAGTTTGGGAAACTCTGGTCATGGAGATATGAGATGTGGTGTATCGAGGCATGGAGAGGCAGTGGCAGTGAGGGCAGGTGATACTGATGTACCACGGCTGCAGGCTCAGCACCTGCTTTGAGACAACCCAGAGGGTAGATGCAAGGCAGGAGATGAGTGGTACTTCTCCAGCATTAACATAAAGTGGCACAGAGTGCATGTGGGTCAGGAGAGCATGGTGAGCATACAGGAAAGCAGCTCTGTGAGCCACGGGGTCCCTCCTGTGAGCTCCTACAGTGCTGATAACGCTTTGGGTAAACACCAACATTTCAAAGGACTATACAGTGACTTACATGTTGAACCAACCTAATGAAATCATAACTTCATGGGTAAGAACAATGTTTCTATTGGTGCCTAGCAGTCCCATTTCCACCCACGGTTACCGTTATCACAATGACTAGATCTGTATTTTAATACAGAGATTAACATACTGTAGGAGTTCACTTTTTAGGAGCTCACCTTATCCTCCAATATTCATTAAAAGTTGCTACTTTGTCCAAAGGTAAGAAATTTATGAAAGAGCAATTAGCAATTTCCAAATTTGTGGTTCTGTCTTTTCTTTTCTCTCTTGTTTTTTTTTTTCTCTTTTTTAAATGTCATTCTAATTGTTTTATTTATGTGTTCATCAGACACAAAATTGCAGTTGCACCAAATAAAGAGTTTTTGGCAGTATTTTCTCCGTGGCATTTGAAAGACAGCTAACAATTCATCACAGATCCCAAATGCTAGGAGCAGCCTCCACTACTAGCTCAAAGTTATGATCAAATATTAAAAAGTAAGTAAGTGACTTACAGCTTGTTTTGTCTGCATCTACCCAAGTGCACAGTTATGTTTTACTCATATTTTCATTAGAATTGCACTGCACCAAATCTCCTGTGGTTCTCCTGGACTCCACATTTTGTGTGCCGTTATCCATTTCCCATTCACTTCTGCAGACTTTTCCCTACTTGACCGAGACAAAAATGAACTTAGATTGTTCTGCAGATACTTCAAGGAATCACATGGCTTTGGCTCTCACTAGATATCAGGAATCCATCAAACTTGAAACTTTGCAAGGTCTTGGAGGAGGCCAGGAGGAGCTCTGACACTTCAAGATATTTTTCAGCCTTTCTTTGGTACTCATATATAACCTTCCCACCTTAATAAGAAAGTTTGATCCTAGGGTTTTTGAATTGGACTACTTGAAGGTTAAATTTTATCTGCCTCCTGCATGAGACATCATCTTTAATATTGGAAGAAATGACCCAAGTACGTACATGCCTTCCACAAATGCTAAGCAAAGCTAAGTTAAGGAATCAAACCCTTTGCTTAATGCAAGGGTACACATTCAGGTGTGTGTTGGCTTAAATAATGGCATGACTCAATATTGATAAGGTGAAAGAGATGTTAGATTTACAATGAATGAACTTTAGCATGTGGTCATTAGACAGAAGAGCATATGTTGAAGACTCTCAATCTACAGTGTAGCTTCAGGCAAGTCCTTCATGCTCCTGTGAATTGCTGGCATTGGGCTAAAGGAAAACATTGTTTAGTTCACTTGCAACCAGCATAAAAGAATCCACTAAACTTTGATTATGTGGAATGTCTGCAAATATTCTTGTAACAGAAAGAAAGGAAATGTTTCTTGAGGTAGAAGATAATGAAGCAGAGCAAAAAGGTTGGTATACATCTGACTGGGCAGCATTAACTGCTTTCACTGTGACATTCACTTTTCTAGAAGAGAAATTCTGTTAAGTTTCTTGAGTTTCTGCACAGAAGCTCCACCAACTGCACAAATTCCACTTTTATGTGAGTTATTTTTTAAAAAGAACTAAAATTGATCCTTAGTTTTGTGGGCTTTAAAGGCTAGAAAAAAAACTGCAGTAATGGAGTGATGTTGCTGAGGAATGAGTGCACAGTGATAACTTATTTGGGGGATTTTGATTTTTTTCCTTCAGCCCCATACTTGCCTTGGTACAGCAGAGTTGTCTGCCATCTCTTTTTTTTTTCCCTGTTAACCCAGAGGATTTTCTTTGTGTTTTTGGAAACTAAAGTGAGAGCCTAAAGTCATGTTTTTCTTCTCTGAGGCAGCTATCAAACTGGAAAAATCCCTTTGTCTCTGAGTGCTAACGTAATGAAATCAAGGGCTCAGAGAAGTCAGGTGCAAAAGTCTCTCCTGCCAAGCTGTTCTCCAAAGTTTTCCTAGCCCTGCCTCCCAAGTCTTCCTGCCACTTTTCTCTCCATTCACTCTTAAATCACTTTGAAGCATTAACAAAAATTAGTGTTATTAATTATAACTACTATTAATAGCAAGCAGTGTGTATGTGGATTTTGTCTGACCAGTGTTAACAGTTGGTTCATTATTTTTAAAATAATAAGAAAAGCAGTGATGCCTTATGAAAAATAAAAAATGCAATAGCTCCATTTGAAATTACAGATTTTGTGCAAGTTTTAATATCTTTTAAACTTATAAGGAAAGCAAGCTTGCTTATTTTTCCACACCAAAATTTCCTCAGGAAGAAATCTTCCCATGAAAAGTCTTACAGCTGGGCACAAACAAAACAAAATAGAATAAAAATCTCAAAACAAAGCTCTTCCTCATCCTGGTGAAGAATTCCTAATTAGAATGTCTGCAAGCCAGAGAACAGTTCTCAGATTATCCAGGAGCGCGATTCCACAGCAGCTCAGTCTGCAGGGACTCTGGATCATGGTGCATCCATTTGCCGGCCTCCGCCTTTGCTCCATGCTCCCACCATCCCCTGTCCAGCAGAACTGGTGCATCCACAGCCTGTGCTTTGGTGAGCTGTTTTGGGAGGCGTGCTCACAGAAGGGGAGACAGCAGGACAGTCCACATTTAGGTTGGCCCGGTCTGCCATGGGATCACTGCCTGAAATTATAATTTACCACTGTCAATTAGCAAACTCTGTCCCCAGAAGAATCCAGCTCTGTATCCCCACCATAACCTACTACTTGTTCTTGCCTTGTTAGAACAGAGGCTGTTCTTGAACTGAAGAACTACTTGTTCTTGTGCTTCTGCAGCATGGGCACTGACCTGAATTAGGGAAATTATCTAGATGGAAACTAAGCAGGTTTTCTGCTAGGGAACCTTTTAGTGGGAATTTAATGAAATTAAACTGAACTCTGTGATTGCTACATACAGGTAATGGCACGTAAAAATATTTCTAGAAATCATGAGGTTTTCTGTATTGGTTTATCTTCACAGGGAAAGAGCTCTGTGGGTTTTCTTTCTTTTTCTCTTTCTCTTACAATTAATGAATCCTCTTGAAAGATATTTTCACTAAATTCAGAATAACTTCCCAGAATTTAACTACATCACTAAGAATGTGCACAACTTTAATTAATTAGCAGTTCCTTAGACAGTTCATGACAAATGCTACTGCTCAGCTCTCTAAAATCTACGTTTTTCTTGAAGTGTCACTATGCTTCAGACAAGTCCTTTTATACAGTCTGGGGCACTCTAGCTTTCCAGTCATAAGAAAACCTACAATTCATCAAGGTGCAAAAACACAGAAAGGAGACACAGATCAATATCTACGCTCTCTTATGAGGCAGAGATCTCATAAGCACGGCTTTAATTCTCCCTTTCAGACATAGGTGTCAAAAGCTTAAGGTGTCCATCACTTTCTCCAGCTTGCATCCTGGATCTGTTAGTTCTGGCTGTGAGAGGAAAGGCAGAGGATCCTCAAAATGTTCATAAAAGCCTTTCTGATGAGGGACCTGGTTGCCATTTTGCTTCCTGTCACAACTGTCCCTAGCTGAGGACATTATGTGCCTGGCCACCCATCTCCCCTCTTCCAAACAACCCTCCCAGAGGGGAGTTGAGAAGTTAGCTATGCTGGCCTGACATCAGCTAATGGTAGGGGACATGAACATTATCACTGTGCCCTTAGACCATCCAGGCTGTGGAAGTGAAGCAGATCTTGCCAAAGACCTATCAGTTCTCTGGAGTCAGGTTACAGGGCAGGTTTTTTTACAGGGTGGTATTTTGAGACATTCAAAATAGACATATTTGCTTCTGAGCTTGTCACCATAAGCTCCCTTAATAGGCAGCCTTAGGACACAATCTTATTTAAATGAGATGACACCAAACTAAGTCAAACAAATTATGTCCCTATTTCTCCCCAGTGAGCACAAAGGGAACCAAAGATGCTTGATACAGATATAAAGTCTGCTAAGGCTGGTAAAGAGGAATCCCACTGATAGTAGAAATCTTCCATTTCAATATAAGCATCTGAAAGATGGGTACCCAGATATGTTCCTTTTATAGCAGGTTGAGAAATAGGCACTACCAGGGTTCTTCCAGCTAATCTGTCCATCTGAGGATGAGTTGACTTCTCTGGAGGAGCCAATAGGTGTCTAAATGCAGGGGTGAAGAATCCCATGCTGAAAGTTCGGGATTAAATTCTGATTTGGTCTCTGTCTCTGTAGCCCACTGACCATTTTATTGCACAGTAAACAGCACAGCCTGTGAATGGAGAAATGTGGATATTTCTTTCCGCAATGGGTAAAGACAAGTGATAATTCCAAGAATGCAGACTATTTTTCCAAAATGAAAGGTCCTGATTCTTCTTTTGCAAACAGAAGGGGCTCTGCTTAGTTGCCCACACATAGGCTCCCTAGTGCTGTTTGAGATGTCCTGCAGCACTGGAGACTTCCATCAGGGCTGGCAGGTATGACAGCAAACCTTAGGAAGCCCAAGCCCAAAGTAACAGTAGCTGGAGACTGAGATGATATCTTAGGGCATCTTAAGTGGCAGCAGATATTGATGTTTATGTAACTGACTCACAGTCACAATGTACAATATATCTGTTTTAATTCAGGCATCCAGAAGACTGATGTTGCCTAGATATTTCCATTTGATCTTCACCTTTGGATGTGCCTGTTTCTCTCCATTGACTCTGCAGGAAGAGTCAGAGAGGATGGTTTAGATTTAGATTTCGATGTGTATCTTAGCTGGGTGAAAGAAATACCACTCCTCAATAAAAAAATTAATATGCTTTGCAAGCTTTCAGGTCCCCATGTGTCCTGTGTTATCTGGATTTGCTCTTATCTTCAGGTATTCAGTTGCATCCACGCCTGTTCCCACTCTCTCACTTTCCTCTCTTCCTTTCATTGCCCATATGATGCAGTTCCAATGAAGCTTTATATCTATTTCTCCACCTGATAGTCACAAATGAAATATACCTTCTATCTCTGTTTGTCTCATTATTTTCTTCATCCTTTCTTCTGTGCTTGAATTTATTTTCCTTCAACTCTGCTGATAAAGCTTATTCTTCTGGCAAATCTTGTATCAACACTCACATTGCTTATTTTCCTTCTTCCCACCAAATTTTTAGAAATATTAGGAACTCATTGTGATTTCTTTCCCATGAAGAAATAACCACACAAAGCTAAGTGGGAAAACTTCATTCACATGAGAAGCGCTTTCTCCTGGGACCACATGGCATGAGAAGATGCTTTTTAATTAAAAAAAAAAAAAAAAAGTAAAAAATACCGTGCTGTAGTATCGGAGATTAACCATGATTGGATAATACAAAGGAAATTTTTCCCCAAATCTGTCTTATTTAACTGTCTCTTTACAACTAATAACCATAGCCCAGTTTTTTTCCTGCCCTTCCGCAAAGACGTCAGCCTCTCTGTCTCTAATTCCCTTTGATCCTGCTTCTGATACTCTGGCGGTTATCTGAGGCAGCGGGTTACCTCCTAAGGTGGTTCCTCCCAGAGACAAGGAGCTATGGCTTTATACAATTGGGAGTCGCAGTCCTCGGTCCAAGCCCTTGTCATTTCTTTCCTCAATTAGTTTATTTTCATAAAGCTGTCAGCAGGGCCAGCACTGCACAGAAGAAATTCTCACAAAAGATAAAGTCAGTTTCATCAAGTGTACTTCTAAATGTGCAACTTTAATATCACAGTTCCTCCAGTATAGGGCCTGATCTTCTGGCAATCCAGCAGCAGGGATGATCCTGATTGTGACAAGCAAGCAAACACATTTATTCCACCATCTTCTGTAATATTTTTCTATCATTTCTCCTTCTTTTTGAATCAGAAGTGAGAGGTAGCAGGACTATTTCACCATTCCCTTTTCTTGTATGACTTTTTCACTTTCAATTTGTATGACTCTTTTTGCTCTTCAGGAAGAAAACTGGAGAACAATCTGCTCCAAGACCCCTGAGTTACTGGGAAGAATGGAGTACTGAAACACTGATAGTATTGTCACTTCTCTTGGCAACCCCTTCTGATTTTATGATCTCCCTTTAACTACTCTTAACCTTTTCCTTACACTTATCTTCTCTGTTTGCCCTATTCTGTCACAATGCAGAAAAGTCTTAAGTTTGTTTCAGCTTAAAGCCTTCCTTTCAGCTTCACTTACTCATGTCTCTGGGTAGAAATTTCCTCCTCTATTTTGACTCCATCTTGTGGTAAAGACCTTTTACACTTTTCCCTTAAGCTTCCCCCCAAATCCTCCAGTGACCCTATTACAAATAGACTAAACATCTGAGTTGCAGGACCCCTGTCTGCTTTGACATCACTGATCACATTCTTTTGAAAACCTTGACCTCCTCTGGAGAACTTCCACAACCCTTGCATCTGCTTCCAGTTACTTGCAGTGTTTCCAGAGTGTCTTTTTAAGGCTATTTCTCTTCCCTTCTCTAGCTTTCTGTGTAAGCCCTGTGCATCTTTCCTTCGTCTCCTGCTCTAACTCTAAACTTCCTCCCTGCATAAACACATCTACAAAAATAAATTCTAAATACAACCCGTGCATAGACAGCTGAACACATCTAATCCTCTATTAGTACACACTTGAATCTCAACTATACTTGCCAGAGTGTTTAATCACTCCCTTCTGCTTTCCATGGATCATGCTCACTCCCAGGTCTGCTATCAATTTCACCTGCAGCTTCTCCATTTCTCCAAAGTCCTGAAGATTTTTCCCAAACAGTGTCGTAAAGTTTTTGTATTTGCAGGCTAACCACAGTGCAATATCTCTTTTATGGCTCTCATCATCAGCTCTCGTCTTTGTTGATGAAGTACTTTTTCTCTGGCTTTGATAAGCGCATTTTCCCCCATCTGCCCAGAGTGCCACTACTTACCTATCATTTTTCATATCTGTCATCTTGCTCCTCTGTCTTGCTAAACATGATATCTTTATCCATGGCCAGTTTCTACACTGTCATTCAGTACTGCAAAGACAACTGCTATTTTTGCTTTCTCTATAATGGCAGTTTCCCATCTACCATTTGTTAAATTCCAAAGGAACATATTCATGATGATCCTTTTCCATTCTCATCCATGCTGGGAAAATAGTTCCATAAAGATCTGCAATTCAATCTCACTGTCATTTAGAATTTATTTTCCAGATTTATTTTGAAGATTATCTACAAAATAAACTTGGAAAAGCTTGTCCTTTTGGCATCATGATGCCCCCTCCCATTACACCAATTAAAACTTGTTTCCTTGAAAACTCGTGTTCATCTATTTGGTGTTATCCAGACTTTTGTCTTAAATTTAAATGATGAATTCTGTGGGGCAAGGCCACATTTTAGTCTGTGACTGTGACTCTGTAAGTCACAATCATGAAGATAATGATAATAACAATAACACTGAGAAGAAATCTGTTCTGAATTCAAATTGAACATAAATGATTTAGTGGTTTTTAAAACATCTTCCACGTGTTGCTCTGGCACATATTTTACAGCTTCTTCACTGCTGTAGTTGGCCATAGAACAAATATTGTTTATGGAGCTGTGTCAGCTGTGCTGTATAAGCCCATAGATAAACGACAACAAAACACCACTAATAAAAAAGGTTTATTTTTGTTTTATCGCATATGTCTGAGACAAATGAATGCAAGGCATGCTTTAAAAATACCTTGTAAATTGTCTTGCCTCCACACTCTTTGGTGACTGGATGGTGTTGCCCTCACACTGCCTGAACCATCTGCTCTGTTCTCAGCAAGCTCTGGGTCTCTGCCCCCTCCTCCTCCTCAGTCCTATTTTCCTGGAAGATAACACACGTCTGTGGAGCTGGCTGGTGTTCCGTCCTGCCCCCGATGCATTTGTTGTCAACCAGGTTTCTTTTGCTGAGTTCTTTATGCAAAATTACCTTTTAACTGCTCTGCTGTGTCCTGTTTCTCTCCTGCATGGCCTGGCATGGGTTGAGACCGCCTCAGCTCCTGCAGCTGGCCAGCTCTGAGAGCACGTTGTCCTACATGCTGCCATTTAGTTTGTCAGGTTGATAAGGAATTTTCATCTGCAGAAAGAGGAAAATGCACAGTGCAATAAGCACTGATGTCCAATTTTCCCTCACAATTAGAAAGAATGGGTGCCTTGCTACTGGCTAACATGACACCAGCCAGTTCCAATCCAATCCAATTCATCTGCTGATTCATCTTTAAGAATACCTCCAAAACTTAAAATACCATGTTCTATAAATGTATATACCTTCTGGAATTACCCTATCAAAGTTTATAATCATTATAATCATTAATGCTACTTTGTTCGTAGGAATTTTTTCCTCTTAGACAAGTATTAACAATGTTGAAAAGCAACTTTTGGATCCAATTTGTCTTTTCAAAACAGTATATAAGTAGATAACTCTGAACTGGAAGAACATGTTGTCCTTATTCATATTATACCATTTGAGTATAATTATTATTCATACAGTCCCTATCAGTCATGCATTTTTAAGTCAGTCCACTGATAGAAAAAAGCTTTTCTCAGCCTCTTTGACAGTTTTATTGCTGCTATAGTTCAAAATTATAAGTGATTCTTCTTCAGTCACCTGCTATATTTGAGATTGCAGATTGATAAATTTCTTGTTGAACAAGAACGATTGTAATGCATGTATTCCTTGTTGTATATGTTTCTTTTCTTTAATATCATATTAGTAAACTGCTTGCATAGATTAAATCTTTTCGTTGATGACGTCTGGATTTACTAAGAGTGCAAATACGCTCAGGTTCAGGACTAAGAAGATTTGGATACAAAACTGAGAAGAGTGGGAGCCTTCAGGTCTATCTGCCATATTTATTGTGTAACTGAGTGGGAAGTTCTTTGAAGTTAGTACATCTTCAGTGCTAACCTGCCTTCTGTTCTTTGGGAAAGGATCAGAGAATAAAACTTCCTTTCCTCAGTGTGTGGATGTAAACATTTTTTTCTAAGAAAACAAAGTTGTATGCTTTTAGCAAGAGGAGAATAATTTCTTTAATATTAAACCAGTTGAAGCTAATTTTCCTTTTGAAGGGATTTTATGTGCAAAATTCCATTTTTTGAACTATATTATTGTTAAAACTTCTTCCGATGAGCAAATGTTTTCTGTGCAAATTCTTCTGTGACTATGATGCCTTTCTGAGAGTCAGGTAAAGCCAAACTCCTGCAGCAAACCTTCATCAATTCAATCTTTGAAAGCAATATTTTAAAATGTTTAATAATGCAATGTTAAGCATTCTGCACTTAGAAAATACTAGATTTATGGTAGTGTAGTCAACCTTGCTTATATGCTTTGCAATGCGATTTTTAACTCTCTGATGAGTACGATCCAGGAAACTGTGTTCTTACAGGACAAATCCTGCCTTTCCAGGTGCTGAGCTTTGCAACTGTTCTTGTCAACTACTTAAAGTTCCTCTTGACCCATTCCAGGTATCTCTGAATATCATATGTCTAGTGTGTGAACTGCCTTCCCCAACTTGGTGTCATCTGAAAACTTGATGAACCTCTTCCAGGCTAAAGACGTTAAATACAACAGGCCTACAATTAATCCCTGTGGTACCCCACTTGTCACAGGCATTCAGATAGAGTATGACTATAACCTCCTGATCTTGATTTTCCAAACTTTATTATACTCATCATTTAGTTGGTCAGTCGTACAAACCCTATGTCCCAATTTGGATGCAAAAATATTGTAGGAACAAGCATGAAAACCCTTGCTAACGTTCATGTAAATGACACATGTTGTTCTCCCACCATCCACAAATTCAGTTGACCGTATGAGAAAGCCAATAGGTGAGTTAGGTGTGATTTATGCAGGTAAAACCATTGTGTCTGTTCTCTGTCACATTTTTCTCTTTCCTGTGCCCATAAAAGTGCTCCAAGAGGGCATGCTCCAGCACTGCAGTGAGGCTGACCAACCTGTAGCTCACTGGGCTGACCTTTTGGTGTTTTTGGAAAGGTGTGTGACATATGCCTCTTTCCAGATATTGGAGATTCCTTCAACCTTTCAAAGGTGATAGAGAGTAGTCTTGCAAGAGCATCAGTTAGCTCTCTCAGCATCCCGATGGTCCCATGGGTTTGTACAGCTCAGTTTCATTTAAATAATTCTTGATTCAATCCCGCACTTCCTTCTTGTTGTTTTTCTTATACTTGAACCATTCCACTAATCCCAGAGGTTTGAGGGACCTTTCTGGTAAAGGCAAAGACAAGAATCATGATAAGCACTTCAGCCTTATACATAACCATATCTCTGAATAGCTCTTTAAACCTCACCAACTGCCTAGACAATAGTGGAATTCATTCAATTAGGGTCATCTGTTTTTTTTGAGATGCATTTGGGTGAGACATTTGCAGAGGACAGACAATTTTGAGGGGTCCCACCCATTTGTAAAAGCAGTGCAAACCCAAGTGGGGTACCACAGAGTTTGTAAAATGATACCCTAAACATATAGTGAGGCAACTGCACCTTCGATTTTCATTAACTATAATGTGCTGAAAAGAGCCATTGACTCCTATGTGGATGTCTATATTGTGAGCACTTTGGTTATATTTGGATAAAGCTGCACAGGGATAGCAAAAATAATGGCTTTCACATCAGACTTATGTGGATGAGTCTCAAGTCCTGGCTTCGTCACATGGAGTTACTAAAATTTCTTAATTAAAAAGCGTTGTAAGACGTATGATGAGCCAAAGGAAACATGCTTTTTTCCTTAATCTCCATCTCAGAAATAGCTGAAAAACTTCAGATAGAGCTTAAATAAAGATTTGTTCAAACTATTTTTTGTGAAAATTGTTGGTCTAAAACTCTCTTGGCAAAGAACTGAAAATAGTTTCTTGCATAGGACTCATCATCTGTCATATGAAGAATACATTTGCATCTTAATACAAAAGTGGATGTCAACTTGATGGAGTTTAGTAATAATTTTGTCCTTTTTATTCTAGTTGCCCCTAGAGGAGAAACACTGTATCCTTCTGGAAGAAAATTGCAACAGCTTTCTAGAAACCATCAGGAAAAAATGATTGGTACATCCAGACTCACAATTACGTCTATTATGGTCTATCTGCAACACCTCACCCAACTTCAGCTGTTTCTAATTATCATTTGCACTGCCAGGATAATGACCTTGTTTATTTTGATGGTTATTCAGTGTAAAAGTCAACATTTCTGCTACATGCTGAGTAATTCCAGAAATAATGATTGCTCAGATATCGTGTGTCATCATATAGAAATACTGGGAAATGGATGCATTTAATGAATTGATCCTGTAGAGCACTTGTCTAATTTAATTTGTTATGCTCTTTTTGTACCATCTTTACATTTCTGTATAGTTTTCATTATGTTGACATGCTATTCTTTTTTTTTTTTTTCTCCTTGTTAAGGTACTTTATATAAAGGTACGCTCCTGCCTGCATATTACAAACACTGTAAAAATCCTAGATTATTTTTCTTTCTCTGGAGATGCAATGAAAATAACTTATTTCATCTTCCTTCCATGTTGGCCATGGAGCTGAAAAAGCTCCTTTATGACACCACACAGGAAAGTGAAAGCTGCCTCTTAGGGAGCAGGAATTTTCCTCCAATTAATGAGCAAAAATTCTATTAGTCATTTATTTTAGGCATTTTTAAGACATAAGTTTTTTTTCTTTCTCAAAATTCTAAAAGGTGCTTCAACATTAATTGCAACAAATCCCCAAGTTCTCAGAGACAGAGAATTGAGGTCTCATGAAATTATCTACATTAATTTCTAGGGGAAAAAAAAAAGTGGTTTGTTTGTATGTTCATTTGTGTGTTTTGCTTAAAAACTTTCTTTCAGTAAAACTTTTACTTTCGCATTTCTGTGAATGATCCCAGGGCCTGCCCATTCCCCTTTAATATGTTTCCAAAATGTTTTAAAATTATAATAGCATTTTTTCATTCATTTCAATTAACCTTTCAATTTTAAAACTCAGCAAATATTATTTGAGAAGCATTGCTGGAGAAGGGTCCATTTTGAACAAAGTTGAATGATGCAATGCTAAAAAAATAACAATCAATTTCTCACTTCCAAAAGATTTCACTCTCCTGCGATACTGTGCTTGAAACTCTAGACCCAGAATAGCTTTGCAGTAGCTTTCCTGCAGATTAACTCCTTTCGCCTCTTTAATGTCTTTGACTCCATGAGGATCAGTCTTATATACTTGCCCATTCTCAATGAACAGAAAAGTCTCTAAAAATTTCTGAAGATTTTAATGTTGGGTCTTTCAGGATTTGGTTCCTTTTTATGTCAGGTTTATTTTTATAGGAAAAAAAAACTGTCAAATAGTAATGACTTTGCATGAGCAGGTATTCTTCAGAGATGTTTAACACCTGTCACAACCCAGACAAGTACCTGGATAATTGATATAGTGTGAAAAAGAGAGGAATGAGAACAGGAGGGCGCTGACTACTTCTGAAGATCTGGTTCAAAAGAAGTGGTACTACCCAAATGCCTGTCCACCCCAAAGTGCAGAGGACAGAGTGCAGAGGACAGAGTCTGATACTGGATTTTACTTCTTTTGCCCTTCCCATCTACTGGGCATCTAGTGCAAGTGCCTAACTTTTCCTTCACATCAAATATTAACATTCCCATTTAAGGTTAATTGAACATCCAGTCCAAGATGCACTACATGACTATTTTTTGCTTTAATTTCCTATGGTTTATTATTGTGGATGGTAGGAACATTAGCCAATTGAGCTCCCTCTGTTTGCATCTCCTGTCATTAGTTTAATGAGAAGCTATTGCACTGACTCATTCCCTTTTTTGCTCTAAGGCTCTTGCCTTTAAAAACCTGTCAGAAAAAAAAAAAAAAAGTTGAGGATCAATTAAAAGGAAAACTGAACTACATCTCTCAGTCTTTCTTTCTCCGTGCTTGGTATTGCTCAACATATGGGTCTCACCACTGCCCTGCTGACCGTGCCACGGGCAGTCTGAGCTGCTGGTGAGTGGGAATAGCAGGTGATCCAGGATGCCAGGTTTTGCATTGGTGTGGGTGAAGAAAGAGCCCATTGCCTTCCTGGGAACATGTAGCAACTGGGAATGCTGCTGGGAACACGCAGCAACTGAATGCTGTGTTTGCAGGCCAGCGCCATTGACATGCCTGTAACACCAGTCCTTTTCACTCTGGCCCATTTGCATCCCTGAATTTTTTGCACAGGAAAAAAGTGCTGCTACGTGGCAGAACTCGAATCCGTGTGGGAGGTTCAGATGTAGGACTCATCTGGAGGAGGGAGCTACTCTAGGCTGTCTCATTTGGATGCATCTAATTAAAAGAGTAGTATTCTTATTCTGGAACAAGTAGGTCCTCATGTAGAATTAATCAAGATATTTGGTGTGGTTTACATTTCACAGAGTCACAGAATAGTTGAGGTCAGAAGGGACCTTTGGAGATCATCTAGTTCAACCTCCCTGCTCCAAGCAGGCTCAGCTGGAGCAGGTTGCTCAGGACAATGTCCCCTTGGATTTTGAGTATCTCTGAGGATGGAGGCTCTGCACAGTCTCGCTGAGCAACCAGCTCCTGATTGTGACCCCCCTCTGTGTAAAAAGGGTTTTTCTCTGTTTAAAGCTTCTGTCCAGACAGGACCTTCAGTTGCATTTCCAGTCGTCCCCTTGTGTGTGGCTATGCAATGCCCTGGCACTCTGAGACACGGCTACCCTTTCATGGACTCAAGATATGACACAGCTGGTCATATCTTGACCTTCATTTCTGCTCTCAGAAATGTTTCATCCTGAAAAACAAAGTGCTTTTTACTGCCAGTTCAGGCGAGCAGCAGAGAATAGGTACGGATGTTTTGAATTGGTAAATCTAATTACTGACCACATGAGGTGAAGATTTCTGTGCGGAGGGAATACGAACTGAGGTGATAAGGAAAGATGAGGCTGCCTAGCTAGTAACCTGTGACTGAAGTCTGCAGAACGTGAAATATTTGGCAGGAAAGGATAGTTTTGCTAGTTTCACCCAATCCATATCTTAAGATGAAAAAAAAAAAAAAAAAGAGTCCATTGCCACAGATGCTTGTTCACAGCAGTCACTCTTGGTGTTTTTAGTGTTTTTATACCACTCAGCAGTCTAGTTTTGGCTCAGTTCAGATATCAGTTTATAGCATGGATTATTACCACTGCCACGTGTAATGATATTAGTTGTTTTTTTTTTTTAACTCATTTTCCTCTTAGACACCCTCATTGCCCCAGGTGATAGCTAACTGGTAGCACTAAAGCGATATCTGTTTCAGCATTTCTCTGAGACAAAAATCTCGGCCATGACTTACTTAGATATGATGCAGAATATGCAGCTAGAGTATAAAATATTTACTGGGGCCTGTATCTGTATCCCCACTACACTTAATGTTACACTGTATCTTATCTTACACTGTGAATATTATTTGTAAATATTCTTACTCTCATCTAAGACACAGGCATCAAAAATCATGTTAACAACAAGTCCAAAGGTAAAATGCTGCTCCCCACTGGCCTCATGTATCACAATATTGACCTCTATGAGGTAATGGGTGCAAATAAAAGCAATGTTAGAGACTCCCACTTGATCACTTTCTAATTATTAATATTTTTCTACCTTTTCTGGGATTTGGGCTTTTTCTGGAGTAGCTGGCTTTAACAGGACTGGGTTAACAAAAGCTAGTGAAAAAACACATTGAAATATATTTACTGAAGTAAAATATAAAAGCCAATACAATAATACAATATGGAAATATAGAGAAATCCAGGAGATTACTGTCTCAATGTTTGCATTGCAGTGAAAAGAGTACTGCCCAGCAGAGCCTTTTTCTCAAAAAAATGAACTAGGGAACTACGGTGACAGCTGAACTCCTCCTTCCATCTTCCAGAAAATGATAGTTTATCCAGGATGCTGTTTTGATAATCAAGTCTGAGAAGGGCTCTCTAAATGGAAAAGCAAGGAAAACGCAGGGCTGAGGCAATGCTAACACTGTATGGATGCTGCTGTCAGAGATCCAAATGCAGCTATCAACAAGAAATGTCACTCCAAATATTCATCTCTCTCCTTAATAGCCCACTGCTTAAGAAGGGTGGAAATCAGAATTACTGCTCAGTATTTATAACTGTCGCTGAACTCTGGAGCAGTAGGCCCTTGTATACAAGGATTTTTCTGTTTTAAATAATTGACCTTGGTTGTCGCCACCTGACACGAGTCTCTGTGAAGATGAGCATTTTGTTCCAGCACTACTCTCTGTCTGCTGCTCCATCTTCAACCCAGCTAGCACAAAGCTCGACTGCTGTTTAGCACGTCTGCTGCTCCATCTTCAACCCAGCTAAAAGCTCGACTGCTGTTTAGCAGTGACTGAAAAACTGAAAAAGCGTGTGGCATCTCTGCTCCACCAACGCCTCCGACTGACAGCTGGTCCAGGGAGAAGCGGCCTGGCTGCACTGTTCCCTCGTGTGTCCTACAGCATTCTCCATCCTTGCTGCCCACGGCCAGTCTGTTCCCACTGTTCCCTCTGCCCCGAGATAGCAAGGGAGGGTTGCATCAAGATTAGCACTTCTGGGGTGCTCATCTTGCAGCACAGGACCAGCACAAGGTCTTCCATTTGTCCCAGCTACGATATTCAACATCAGATGAGGTGAAACCACTGCAGTGGAGACAGGGTAAGTTGTAGCTCTTAGTTTCTTCACTGTGGTCTTCTCCCAGTTACCGTCATGCAGAGTAAGATATTTCTTGCTATACACAACCACTTTAGCAGCAGATTTGAAGACAAATGGTAATTGGGTTCTCCTTTTAGGTTTTCCAGTGTAGCTCCTAATAAACTGCTCTAAATGCTCCAAGGAAAAACACAAATAAGGGGAAAGGTGACTTTGCTCAGTCCAGAACAAGTTTGTCTTTGATCCCACAAAGTGCACATGAGAACGTCTTGTTCCATACTTCAGGATGGTTCTTTTGATTATAATCTGCATTTGAAAGGGAATTTAAGGACACAGCCAGGCCTTTACAAGGACCACTCCAGAGGAATGCAGAAGAAACGTGCCCCTGTGCTGCCTTCACATTCACTGTACAACAGCACAAGTACGATGTACCTCTGAAGGGCAGGAATGGCATATCAGCAAAGGAAAGCTAAATCCTAGCACTCCTTACAGCAGTCCAGGTGTTGCACACTTCCACAAGGCAGGTAAAGTTTATCTGAATGCATTATACAGGTGAAAACAAATAAGAATATTAGACTTGCAAATATTCCAGCTGATATTTCACCAGAGTTGTGTTCCCACCCTTCTTTCGATTTGCTTTTTAGGAGCACTCAAGCAAAGAGATTTTCTGACAGGAGCATTTTCTGAAACAATTACTTTGCAACTACACCTGATATGAGCAAAGAATCATGTTCTTTTTTACATATACTTCTCCTCCCTGTTGTTTCTTTGGTCTTTTATTTTCTTCTGAAGAAGAAGTAATTGCAAATACAGAGAAGGCACAGCTGGCAGGAATAGCAGGTAGATATACAATGAGAAGTCAAGCCTCCTTTTTGGGGGTTGTTTCCTCAAGATCAGCGCAGGGAGTTGAAGATACTCATATCACTTCTTTCTCCGCAGCATATTGTTAGAAAGTATTTCAAACAGGCAATAGCCTTCATATCCCTTTAATCAAAATCAAAAAGTTATTTCATGGGCCACTTAATGAAGATTATTTTTTAGTTGATTAGATTTTAATGAAGCAAAGGACATTAAGAAGTTTGTGCCAAGGGGTGCTATATAAAAATAAATGACTGGATGAGGTGTGTTTTCCTTCTAATTATTTTTCTCGATGGGTAGGTAGTGGCTAAGTGGTGGAAAATACAAAAACTTCAGGAGCTCAAGAATATGAATTCTTGAGCTCAATACTTGAGCAAATATCTGACATAGTTCTGTATTATAAAAACATTCTTCAGCTCTGAAATGCAAGGAGCAAACTATGGTAAGGGGTGCCACTAACACTGAATAACATGTGAACATAACTGACATTACCCTTGTTTCTGAAAAGCAGAATTTCTCCTCTCCAGAAAGTATAGAAAATCTTCTCATTGATGCCCTTTCCACATCTTCCAGTTAAGTACCCTGGCTGTTCTCATCCTTGGCCTCCAGCACTCCAACATTTTGGGTCCTTTTCTCAGAGGAGGCGCCTGCACTTCAGAAAAGCTCTTCACAGAATCACAGAATCACAG
>NW_010584322.1:9855-72412 GCF_000705375.1 Tinamus guttatus | reverse complement strand
AAAAGAGGAATGGAATGAATCTGTCTGATGAATAGGGATTGCAGCTGTCCTGCGTCATCAGCAAGGCTCTAAAAGAAAAATTATAATTATTCTCTTTTCTTTGTGATAGGAAGGAAGCTTACGGCAACCGTTACTAGGATCCCAGAGAGAGGGCTGCAAGGCTGCCTACACAGTGTGGAAAGCTCAGCACTGCGTAAGCACAGAAATGGAGAAAGCTCAAGGTGGAAGCTGAATATAGTTGTGTGCAGGGGTAAAAAGCACCCCAGAGGATGCCCTGGGACAGCAGTGTCCACAACAGTGGAACAAAAGTGACAAATGGTAAAGGGAATATATCAGAACATATAATTTTTAAATATCAAAACCGCTGTATATAAATACCTGTCTTGAAATACTCTTTGGATTTTACTGTTTTGCCTTTGGAATTATATTTTCACAATTGGTTTTCACATTGCTGAAATAAAATGTTTTGATAATATTCCTTTGTAATTATGGCTACACTTGTATTTCTGTGAAATATTTTTACTTCATTAAGCATGCACTTCTAAAGATAAGCATCTGTCAGGTTGACTCCAGTTTGTCAGGCTTACCCTGTGTTCAAGTTAGTGCAGTGGCTAGGCCGCCGAGTCTGGATGTAGAGATTTGATTCAGTTCTTTCCTCTATTGCAGATTTTTATTGTGATCTTGGATAAGCAACTTGATTTTTCATCAGATCAGGAGAGCACTTAGGTAAAATTTGCAACAAGGACTTGAGGAGCTAAGAAGTCACAGAGGCAAATTCAAGGTTCACAGAACAGAGTAGAAGCTGGTCAGAATTGAAACTGGACCAATGAGAAACTGTCGCTGATTTCCAACCATTGCCTATTTTGGGGGTATTCTGCATTATTTTACTTATGCAAATCAAAGCAAAATGTTGCAAAACTACTGGAATGGTGATTTCACCACAGCTTAGCATCAGTGTATAAACCAGTGCCTCAGAAGATGAACAAGAAAGGGGATTCTCTTGCAGCAGACTTCATTAAAACAACTTTGACGATGCTCAGAATTTTTATCTAGGAAAAAAAAGCAAAAAACTTCAGCTGCCAGGGAGTAGGTGAGAGCTAAAGAGAAAGGAGATTGGCAGAGTACGTGTGGAGACTTGAACATCTGATATGTTTGATATCAATGATGACTCCTAAGATGAACTGGCAAATTGATGCACTGGTACTCCAGGAGATTCAGTGTTGCTACTGGAGATGAGCAGAGGCAAGGTAAGGACAAACCAAGAAACAGGGGAATTTGCATTTGAATAATTTCTTGCAACAGCCCATGAGAAAAGAAGGAAATGAACTGCTCTAAGGTATGTAAGTATAGTTCTGCTTGTAATACATGTGATGGGAAAGAGAAATTCTAATCTAGATCATGACATTTCTGAAAGATACTAGCAAAAATGATAATTTGTCCTGTAGAACAGCCAAAATTGGCAATAATATAAAAGCTAAGGGAAGCAATTCTGTTATTTGCCAGCATTTTGAAAAACATTTATGTTCAAAACTCCAAAGGATGGTTGGTTATAAACATAAAACTTACTGATAAATATGTCATCATTTCCTAAGGAAATGCCCAGTTTAGAATGAGATGGAGCAAAATATTTAGATCTGACTCATTTACCTCTGAGGTCTCATTTATGTTTTAACTAAATCAAGCTTAGCTGCCAGGCTAAGTGTGATAGACTGTGAAGTGAGTGGAACTAGCAGAACTGGTTAAGAAAGCTGGAGAGCGCCCCAAGCTTGCTGCAAGGGCAGGGAGAGGCGGGCTCAGCTGAGCCGGGGCCGCGCAGGTGGCTGCAGGCAGAGACGTCACCTGCGGAGGATGCGCTGGAACATGCGCTGCTGGACCTCGAGCTGCAGCCTGGGTAGCCAAGTGACAACGGTCATGTCTGCTTGGATTTCGGTCAGATAAAAAGGTATCGGTAAGATCAAAAAAGGCAGAAGTTATTCACTAAGATAAAAAAAGGCTGCCTGACTTCTGTGCGTCTCAAGCAAGGCAGCTGGAGGCCTCTTCTCTGGCCTTGTCCTTTCTGTCAGAGAGCAGAAAGGCCAAGCCATGAGACACGAGCTAGAGGGCACTAAGCATAAGGGGAAGAGCACATCCTTCAGGGTGTCTTTTGCATTTGCTGCACACAGCTGAAGTTGCTGAAATGCCAGAAGGCAGAGTGGTCTGGCTAAAAATCAGCTCTGCTGGTGTTTGGAAGAGAGCAGGTCGCACTGCACTGACAGAGTAAATTATTGATATCGGAGGAAAAGAGCTTATTAAGTAGCCTCTTGCCATTCATCAGTAGAAAAGAGAGAGGTCTGACAGGTAACTGAGAAAATACATGAGGAATGTGTGACTGAATTGCTGCCCTAGTCCTGCAACCTCATCTGTAGATTTAGGGGGAGAAATGGCAGCACTAATTCTCATGTGAACTATAGAAAATGAATTTAATTTATGACTCTCATCACTTACCATTTATAAATGATAAGCTGGAAGCCATGCCTAATTCAGTCTGGGTTGTTCGCATGCAATCTTCAAAGCGGGTATTTGCAAGGAAAGTGGACTCAAAGAACAGAAAAGAGAAGACCCAGGTGACATCTTAAAAAGAGCTTTCAGGCTTCAGTCACATTTGAAAAGCAAATGGACAGGGTTTATGTAGCCGCCTATCACAGACAGCCTCGTTGTTATACTTAGGTGATCCCCTCTGAATGCTGAAGGGCTTGAATAACTGATTTCTTTCCAAGCAGCCTGTGATAAGCCTAAGCTGCCAGTCTGCAGTGGAGCCTGAATAAATGGGAATACTTTAGAAAATGGTAATGGATCTGGACCCAGCCAGTGAGGGAGAAAAGGTGAAGCCTTGTAGAACTGACCACCATCCAGCATCACAGGACGTTGTTGTTACTGCGGGGGATCGAAGGATCTATTACATGGGGTAGGAGGGAGAGGGAAAACTTTGGCAAGCAGTGCCTGTCATTCTCAGAATAGAAAATGTTTCTAACAACTGGTTTTACTCTGCTCTTACTTTTTACAGCTTTTTGATAGTTCAGAATGTGTCTACACTGTGGTTGAGATGTAGCTTAGGAGTTAGCTGGGCTGGTGATGAATAGAACAGGTCTAACCCTGCAGCAGTCCATTTAGGCAGCCTGGAGCTCCGTGCACACCAGGATGGCCGAGAGCGGAGCTGCTGCTGCCGTCGCTGTCCCGCTGGGCGCAGGGGTGCGCGGAGACGTCCCCGTCCCGGCGGGCAGCGTCCCCTCTGGGGCTCCTGTTTGTGCCTTGGGAGCAGGGCCCGCGGGAGAAAATAAATGACTGGAGAGGGCAGCGTTATATTAGAGCACAATTTTAAGTTCTTCTAAGAGAAATTACAGCACTACTTGAAAGAAACTCCTGGCTGTGGGTAATCTATAAAACATTTTCACAGCTCTTTTCAGAGAGGAAGGTTGGTCAGGACAGATCATACATCCTCGAAATAGCCTTTTAAATTCAGGAATCCTGAAGGATAACTGCAGTAAATGGCTGGAAAAACTGCAGTGCTGCGATTTCACAGCTGCTTACGGGCTTGGGCATATGGGTAATAATGCTGAGGCTTTCTCCAAATGGGGACCCTAATTGAAAATACTACCTTAAGTGGGAAAACAAGGAATTGGGTGCTCATTGAAATGAGTGTGCTCAGGAAGATAGAGTCAAGTGCTGGTGTCCCCTTATTAGTCAAACAGCAAAACTTTCTGTTTCATCCACCCCATTCTCTCCTAAGACACTTATTTCAATAGATTCTTTAAATAGATTTCCAGTTATGGAGGTGGCCATATGTTCCTTCTTCCTTAAAGGCAGTGTATGGTACAGACAAGGCGAGTGTATGAACTGCTGCTGTGGCACCCGGAATGGCACTAGCTGAATGTCTGATTTTCTCCTGAGCGTTTCCTTTCGAGCGTTTCTGTAAGTACCTTCTGTGCAAACAACTGGAACCCCCACACGAGGCTCCCGGTAGACTCCCAGGATTTGCACATCAGTGGATATATGGGATACTATCGAAGGGTTTGGCTAAATAATTCTTTTAAAATCATATCTAAAAGCTCTGAGTATCATCTTTAGGTCCATATGTTCTTTATCAAGTCCAAGTGTGCTGAATCTCAGAAAGACCATAACAAAACAGAACATAATGTAGGGCAGTTTGGCTGGCACCTATTGGCACACAGCAACGTGTGCCTGTGGGAGGGAGTGACGTTCCAGCTGGGCCCTGCATTTGGACAGGTGACCTAGAGCTTCAGGAAGAAACATAAGGAGTAGCATGCACGGTCGGGGATGTACTTTGTGCTTCACTCAGTTCTTATTGTTAATATTCCTGTGACAATCTACTATAGAAAATAGCTTTTCTCCCCTTCACAAATATTACATTGCAACAAGCGGAGGGGGAGAGAGGGAAGGGTAAAGACCTGTGACCCATAGAGCCCATGGCAGAGCAGTGCTAAATGTTCTCCCTCCGACCTCCCCAGGTTTAAAGGGCAGTCCTAAAGGGTCAGCAGGATTTAGGAGTTGCTTCGGCGGCCACTGCATGTCACTGTTGCTCCACAAAATGGCTATAGGCACATTATTTTGTCAAACATAACCTGACCTTAGCTTTTGAAGAGCAAAAAAAAAAAAAAAAAAGAAAAAAAAAAGCCTATAGCCTACAACTATACTAACTATAACCTATAACTGTATAATAACATTTCTGCATTTCTGGTACTTTTGGGTGAGACCTGAGACCCACTAATCCAACTAAGGAAATATTTTAATTTTGACAAACTGGGTAAAAGAGCACTTAATTAAAGCTGCCTGCAAGTGTTTTTAAAAAAAGTCCATATTCTTAAAAACACATTGTTTTGTATATTTTCTAGAACCATGAACAGGATAAACATGTAGCACTTCTATTTCTTAGCCTCTGATAATTATAAGAGAACATTTTTGTCATTGCTTGGGGGTCTGATTCCAGATAATGCATATGATAAGGTCTGATACACTAAAAGGAAGGTGGAAGGATAAATTTAATGTCTTACTCCCAAGGACTGTGATAGAATAAAGTATTGGTTGGACATAGATTTTTGTGGAATTTCTCTGAGACCTGGTTTATAGCACTATAGCTGAGGAGAAGCCTAGGAAATTTTAAGACTGTTTCAGCTTCTGTAATGAATAATTAATATTGTAGCTGGAATCACCATAAACAGTTAAGTTTAGCATAATGAAAGTGAAATTGTACAGGAAAGTCTGCTCTTCTGCCTGCTTCTGAGTGAGGATGAGCTCTATAAATTCATAAATTCTCTCTTTTTTCCTCCTGGTTTCAGCAATATCATTCAAAAAAACACCATAATCCAGAACTTTTTGCTATCTCTTCAGTCCTGACCTTTTTTTTCTGAGCTGTTTTGGGACACCATTCATGACCCCCATTATCAGGTTGTCCATAGTAAAGTGTGACAACATCAAAATCCTCCTTAGTGAAGCAGCTTCTGACTTTGCCAGTGCTTCCTAATCACTGTCCCATTGCTGTCAGGGTGATCCAATGATACCACAAGGCTTCTGTCAACTACCTGCCCTGTTTAAATGGCACTATTGTTGGGATAATGGAATGAAGCAGTTTTTTCCCCTGAAAAACAGAGGAGATGGAAGGTGATATTCATATTATGTTAGCAACAAGACAAAAATCCCTAACGTCAATTATTTCTGACAGCTGCAGACTTTGTGTACTACACAGATCTGTGTGATCTGGGCAGAAAATTCAGGAAAAATGCAGATGAGTAATAACCCAATATACTAGAAATGATTGTTCCTTCCTCTTGATAGCTAACCCAAAATGAATCTGAGGTCTTGGTTTATTTAAGGAATGTGTGGTGGGTTGATTCAAAGTATTAGATGCCCCCTCTTTCATTTCTTCTCGGCCATCCTCAGTGTGTCCCTGAAAAAGATATTTTGGATAGCTTGGTGATAGTTGTTCTACAGAAAGCTCAAATTATGAATGAAAATGGAAAATGAACCATTTTCTCTTTCTTTTGCCCTTCTCCGTCGCTCTACCTATAGCTGCTCTGTGCAGTAAGAAGTCATTAGAAGGTAGGTGTTATTAGAGAACTCTAGTTTTGGATAGAAAATGTGGAAGCTAAAAAAAGTAAAAACAGATTCTTTTTCTTTGCCATCAATTTTGAATCTGATTGTTCCTGTTTTCCAGATTTCTTCTGCAGTCAACATAGATAGAAATTGAACTTATAGTTAAAATCAAGATTCTCAAAACCCAACATGACATGTGGGGCAAGGATTAACCTTTACAGATCATATTTAAGGAAAAAAAGCACCAAATAACTTGAGGTACATGATAAATTCAGGTGAGATGGTGGCACGTTTTGAGACTCAACCTTCCTTGAAATGAGAGAGCTCTGATTTGGCTTCGTTAGCTCTCTAGCTGTCCTGTGTCATCATCATTTATCTTGTGGTCTCCGTTCTTAATGAGAGAAGACAGGCTCTCCCAATGAGACTGTAAAATAAACAGGCAGATTACAGATAGAGAAAAGCAAAAGAGACGCATCAGAAAAGACAACAGGATAGTGGCCATTGGAGCCGTATAGCAATCCTATAATGATTAAATTATGGCATGAAATAAGCTTAAAAGTTTATAAAGTGTCTGAGAACACTTTATGAATAGCAGTGTTTGCACATGGAGCACAATACAACTCTAGTGGTGAACATGACTATGTAAGTGCAACCCTCCACAAAGTCAAAAGCAACTGAATTTGTAGGAATGGGTGTGTGGAGGAGATGTGGGAGCTGGGAAAGGGGAATCCTCTCCATGTGCTGCTGGAATCCTCTGGGCTTCAGCGTGCACGTGCAGGGAGGACTGGAGGATGAGCAAGGAGGAGGGGAGTAGAAGACGAGGAGGAAAGAATGGCCTGGAAAGAGGCCACTTCACAACGCCGCGGGTCTGTTGTTCTGGGATGTTGTTTCACCATTCGTGGTAGAATTTGTACATTTATTTCCTGCATTTTAGTGCCAAAGGTAGCTGGAAGCTCCATTGACAACAGATGCAAGACAATCTTGCTTTTGTATTCGATTAGACCACTGTCCAGCTTTATCTCCCAAGCTATATGGTTACTCCAATTTGCAGCCTATTTCTTTTCCTAGCTGCAGGGATCATGGAAGGATTCCACATATGTGTGAATCTTATGTATGTATGTATTTATTTAAAGAGCTGCATTGTTAGGTGGTCAGGTACACACAAGGCTGTTTTTTGATTACCTCTCCAAACCTGCCTTGTTTTGTAAACACCTTAGAAATCCAATGAATCAAAAGTTCTGCTGTCTGGTAGGGAAGTGCCTCAGTCCTGGGCAGCTCTTTGGAGGCACTTTGCAGGGATCCTTTCAGGTTGTTCAGAGCCTCTCCCAGAATTGAGGACATCTAGCAGTTTTGTCCATAACTTGCACTCTCTTTATCAAAAGCAAACAAGGCAGTGAAGTTCTGTTGGCGTCAGACACTCGGAGCTGTAGGCATGGATCAAGTTATGCTGGTGAAAGAGGGTCGCGGTTTTTTATGACACCTAAAATGGCTCTAGGTACGCCAAGATTCTAAAAATCACTGGCTACGGGAGAGGAGATTTGATTTTCTGTGACCTGAGGTAGGCTGATTATGCAAGGAAAGAAAGACGATGTGAGAACATTTATTAATTGACTGGCTTATTGAAACTGTTTTGCCAAAGGGTTCAGATTTTATTTTTATGTGTACAAGATACATAAAATATATTTTCATTATTATATAATTAAAGATCATAGTTCCCTACAATTGATTTGTCACAGAACACTGCATTTCGGGTTTCCTTGCTGCACATCTCTATTACCCTAGCAACTCCCTGGAGAAATATCAAGCAGCTTTCTGTGTTTTATGGAAAATATCCTTTGCTTCTGCACCATTTTGATTTTGATGTGATCTGTTCCACAAAGATGCTGATATATGTTGTGATTTTTAATGAAACCCAGCTATTTTAAGGTGACCTTGCAATAAATGTGAGTAGGTCCTATTGGAATCAGATTAGCATAACATTTAATCCTCAGTGAACTGAAAGAAAGATGTTTTTAAAATGTGTTTGCCTTTAATTACAAGCTGCAGAAAGTTTCTGGCCCTGAGTAGGAAGCAGATATCAGTTTGAATCTCATTCAGGGCTCACTGAATAAATGAAAAGTTGTCTCTTGTTTTTCATGGGCCATGGATCTGAAGTTTATAGATTTAATTGCCAGATGATCTCACTATGATAATTTTTTCTGATCTCCAGGCAACGGAGCCTCAGTCAGTGTCTCCTGCAGTCATTCCAGGGAATCTGTTTTTTTTGTGGTTGAACTATAGCTCTTTCAAAAGGCATCTATTCAGGGACACTTAAAATGATGGATCCATTGCATACTGTAAGGAGCTATCTGGCGATTAAGTGCACTCATTGGAAAAGTTGTAGTAACTATTATTTCGACTTAAAAATGTGCTGCTTCTACCTCCCCTCCTTGGATCTTGTTTGCCGTATTAAAGAGCTTCCAGGCACTGGAGACCCTGTATAAGGAGGAACATGTTTTCCATATTGTTTATCATATCAGTGAGTAATACAATTTTTTTGATTCGTAACATGTCATGCAAGTGCTATCATGCTATATATAGATGTGTGTGTGTGCGTACGTGTGTGTGTATTTTGGGAGGAACTCTGGTTCACCCTGTATTTTCAGATATAGTAGCTTAAGTGTAGGTGAAGAATCAGAAGGCAGCTGTGGGCCAGGCAGCAGCAGAATTGAAAGGAGAGATTGGAGATGATCTTCTACTCTTTTGTATATTCTGGTAAATCTGTTGTATCTGTGCTGTATTATTGAATTTAGTAGCATTGTGTCAGGTTTACATAATTGACACTGATTGTGAACCAGGACAAAAGCAAGGTCAAATATTTTCATTATGTCAGATGTGGTTTCTTTCCAAAGAAATATGTTCATCCATCCTGCTGGAACTTCCTGGTTCGCTGCAGTTTTCCTGTGCAGCCTGTTAGGAGCAATTGCAGGGAGCACCCTGAGCAAGTAACCACTGCTGGGATGGGCGCTAAAGCTGGGCTCTGGGAAGTGACTCTGTGCACAGCTCAAAGTGTGACAGGGAACCGCACTTCATCGAAGCCCCCACCAAGCAGTCCCTGCTGTCTTCAGGAATCAGCTCCTTTAATGCCTGGATTTTTTGATCAGGGAGGGACCAAGTGAAAAGGGTGAGCGTAGTGATAAATGAGAATCTTCGCCGGGCTAGGACAGATGATCACATTCAAATGTGGTTTAGCTGGGGGAGTGGGGGATCCTATATAGCAGTTGCAATAGGAACTGGCGCTCAGGGTTCTCTCCCTGTCTATGTCACTGATTCATTGGGTCACCTTGACCAACTCACTTTAATAAAAATAATAATCCCTCCCCCATAAATAATTTAGAGCATTTTGATTTAATTAATTGACTTTTAAAATAGCAGTTTTCAGCACTCTTTTTTTTTTCTCCATTGAATTTAATTATAGATTATTAACCTGAGGCTCATAAGTCTGGAAAAAATGTTTCCTGTGACATTTCCTACATCATTTAGGATTTTGGAAAGGTCAAAAATTACTTAAGAAGTTAATTTTACAAAGAGAAACTTCATGTAAAGCAAAAGACACATCCTACTTAGTTCTAATTCTAATGAAAGGGAATTACAGAAGTAATAGAAGAAAGGATGATACAGGATGACACCAGCCACTAAGTCAAATTACAAGAGACTGTAATCCTAGCTTGGAACCGAAGGAAAAAATTACTGAGGAAGCCAAAAGTCTTCAGGCTGTTCATGCTGACTTGAAGACTTTGATGTTCTTGTGGGGTGATAGATACCTGCATTTGGAGACCCTGGTCCCCGTGGCTCCAAGGCAATGTCAAGAGATAAGCCCAGCTCTGAATATCACCCTCCAGCATATTAGTTAGATAATTATAAGGACTAAATTAGGCGTTTTAAGTTATCAGAGGTCCCTCTCTCTTGCTGGTCCCTTCTCCACTTCTGCTATCTAACATCTAGAGGCATCAGCTCAACATGTGCTCCTTGGTGCTGGAGCTTGACGTGACAACCATCATACCCCAAAATATTTTACTGACGTAGGCTGCAAAAGGTAGTGCTGAGCACAGCTGTTTAGACATAGCTGTGGCACCAAAAATAGGATCACTGAATTAACACAGTGCTCTAAATGAGCTAATTAGCTTTTCTGAGAACAAGGTCATAGCAGCCTGAGTGGGGCAGTGCGCTGTGCGTCTCTCCTGCACTAGATCTGTGTGGCTTCCTCGACTGCCTTGCAAGGGGCAATAATCACATGTGATTCTGGCATTTTTTTCCACTGTTAAATCTGGTAATTCCCACCAATGTCAAGGTTGAACTTTCGTTTAGAAAAAATCTGGTTGGGAGGATTTCCTGTATATCTTATTTGAACAAACAATTTAATTTTTTATATATATACATATATATAATCATGAGTGGGTATACACAAATGAGTGGGTATTTACTGTTCTTTCCCCCATTTTATTAACATAATCAACTTTATTAGCTGCAATAAAATCGCAGTATTGCCAGTTTCATTGGGATCATTATTTTTTGTTATTACACTGATTACAGCTGCAACTGTTATGCTTATTATTCTTGAAACTGCTTGTGCATACTGCACATTAACTTTCTTGAGTTTATTCCTTTGGTAAAATGCTTTTTGGAGTTTGAGCTACCTTGCAGCAGTCTCTTTCATGTTCAAAATGGAACCTTTATTTAAAAATTTTTACAGCTTGGATTTTATTTCTGTTCCACGTCATTCACATTTGTGTCAATTCTTTTCTGACTTCTTTATGAACAAACAAGATGATACATTTCCCATAGTTAAGAGGAAATAGGATTACTGGGACAGAAATATTTGAAGCAATTTTATTTGTGTAAGGTTTACAAGGACATTGTAGAATTTCAGTCTCCCTCAACAATATATGTAATGCCTCAGCTACTTGCTCTGCAATTTCATTGATTTTTTAAAAAATTATTATTCCCTTTTTCAAACATATTGAGAGTGAATGACTCTTTCTTGAAATTTTCCTGTAGGGTTCTCTAACAGTGAATCGTTATATACATTTTAAAATATTGTTTATTACTTCAGAGTCTGGTATTGATGAGTTGTCACTTGTCAACATATATTTTAATCACAGTCAGAGCAGATATACGTGGGTAATTTGAGCACTTTTAAAGTTTAGTAGTCTGTAATAACAGCAGTGCTTGCATTTGTAAATGTTTATGGTAGAGGTAGGCTAAAACAGACATTTTTAGACAAGTGCTGTAGTTTGCTGAATCAGGGCTTTTGTGATTTCCATCTGGAAGCCTGAAAAATGCTCTGTGAACATTAAAGAAATAAGATTCCAAAAGTGTCTGCAAGCAGGAGAGTGTCAACATATGCTTTTGACAGATGGAAATACTGAGGCATGAGAAAGTGTGAATGAAGGAAAAAGTAGAAAGTAGAATTAGAGCTTAGTGGGCCCCTCTGGAGATGCCCCTGTCCATTCCTGTGCCCCAGGCCCGTTCCTGATGGTGCCGTAGCCCCTGCCGTCTACTTGGACTCTTTTCCAGTGTTTTATTTGCCCTGCCATCCTGGCCTGGACGTGCCTGTACGTGCGCTTGTTGTTTGCCTGTTTGTGGTTTCAAGCAGTCTGTATCTGCTTCCCAGAGAAGGGGCCATCGTCACGGTGTTGTTAGGGGCCTTCTCTTGACTTACCTCTTCCCGCACAAACAGCCCTCAATGTCAGCGAGGTCCAAAGTCGCACACACCGTCAGGGCACAGCAGGGAATGCAGCTCGCCTCTCGGTTCTCCTCTGCACTAGGAAATTTGGTTCATCGCTGACATTGATTGGGACTGATTTTTTAATAGGGAGCTAGGTGACTCAAGGGATCAATAATAGCTTTGGCCTCAAGGTTAAAAGAACAAATTCAGCTCAGATTGGTAGCAGCAATGATCTGCCTTTTATCTCTCTTGGATGTCTCCTTTGAAACTGTTTAGTGGTCTGAAGTACCCTTTGTAGCAGAAGTCAAGGACTAAAGGAGCCTGAGTAATCCTTATATGCCTAAAATTGATCCCACCAGCTGGAGTTTCTGGCACAGTGGTGCAGCAAAATTGCATCCAACCGATAGACTTTTCTTTAATTACCTTTGCATGCTATGAGAAAGAGCACCTGTCTGTGCATTTTAGATGAGCCTGCTGTACTGGAGTGACAATACAAAAACTGTATTTACTTTGCTCTGAGTGAACTTCAAACATGAAGCTGGGCAAATTAAATGTTACTCTCAGCTTTTTTTTTTCCAACAGTTAGTATCCCTTCTGGCCTGTAACATTCCCAGCTCTACCCCATTCATGTTTAGAAAGGAATAAATCCTAAAGATCACCCAGTCCAAACTACTTTGGCTCAAAGGAGGGCAAATTGGTTATAGATCTGCAGGGTCCTTGGAGAGTGTTGCTGCTCTGCAAGATCCCAGTTCACATAAAAAGGGGTCTGGAAGCTGCAGTATTAAAGCACAAAGAGGCAGGCAAGTATTCTGTAAGACAGGGTCCTGAACCATCTCATTCACTTTCTATCACAAACACTAAAATAATAAAAGGGAAGAACAGTGTTTGATTTTAATTTGCTTTGAAATTTATATTGGCTCTCCCTTTGCCAAGGCACCTCCTGAACTTGACATCAATAAAAACAACTGATTGCAAAGAGCTGCCAACTGCAAGCTGTGCTCGAAGCTCACCAGGAATACCAGGGGGAACAAACTCCAAAAGTGAGGTTCTTCCCGGCAGAAAACTTCCCCTGGGAGGCAGCAGGGAATGCATTAGTGACTGAAGGTGGGAAAAGAGGCTTCTGGCTCACCTGATACAAAATAGTGAGGTTCCTGCTCCATCGTTTCTGATGCATCTTTTTCAGGATCTTTTTCATCTTAATTCTTAGCCACTTCTGTAGGATTCCATTGTAATGCTGTACACAGCAAGGCTCTTACATGTGTGTTTCTAGTTAAGCACATATACAAATACAAAAAAATAAGACCTCAAGAGATCAGCTCGTGTATGCTACAAATACAGGACAGGACGAGCTGTCCTTACACCACCTGGGAACCTCCGGTGTCATTGACACATGAGATAGGAGAGATGACAAGTAGAGAGTGGGACACCTTGAAAGCGCAGATAAGAGGCTTACACTTCAGTGAATGAGAGTGAGTTTAGCAGAAATGAGTTAAGACATATTACATCCAGGAATGAGTAAATCTGTGTTTGGAATATATTCCTGTATCAGTATTAATAAATCTTTTGGTCGTCTTTAGGTACATTGTGGCGTTTTTAGGTGTTTAAACAAGATAAATGCCTGAATAAGAGGACTCTTTCTGAGAGGAGCTTGGGGCTATTCAGGCACCCCTCAGCCTCAGCATAACGATTATTCTGCATTTTGATGGAATGCTGGCTATATTGTTTCCATTAGAGGAAAACATCTCAGTTTTACTAAAGGTTAATGCATTGGTCTCCACAGAAATAAACAGGGGTTACAGTGGATTTCTTGCTGATGATTACTGCTTAAATCCATGTCCAAAGGAGCCCCATCAAAAAACTGCTTGAAAATGCTGACCTTCTCATGTAAGCAAAATGCTGAAGTATGGAATTCTTATTCTGAGCTAGCTGACCCACAGCTAAAAGCTTCCTGATGAATAAGCCCTGGTCCTTTAGTTTGCATAAGAACACTGTGGAATTATCAAGACCTGGATGTGGCAATTTGACATTTATCTGCTACATGAGCGATGAGTCATCAATTCTGGGGCCTGCAGTGTTTTGCATTAAACACGCTTGCTGCATAATCCCGTGCAAATTGAGCAGGAGGGGAAAGAAAAAATGTTAGGATTCTGAACCATGGTTGGGAAAATCATTGCAGGTCGAAAACCGAATGGCAGTTAAAAAATGCAAAGAGCAGGGCAAATATGCTATGACCGAAACGTGAGATTCAGCTGTTGGTAATCATGCTGGTCATTCACAGCGTGACCCAAGCGGCCAGCGAGAGGCACCTGAAGCACTAAGCTGTTCCACCTGCTGTGACAAGTGCAAACACCTGCCAGGTCCTGAGTGCAGCGGAGGCTCTGCTGCCCCTTCCCCTCTGCCGGGGGTTTGCTGGGGCTCAGGGCGGCTCTGGTACCGTGCAGCTGTGCAGCCTTGGGCCGCTCTTAAAAGAGCGCCGTGAGGGGAGCTGCTGCTCTTAGGCTGAGGTCCTTGTGCCTGCCTCAGCTTGTTTGTGCTAGGCTGGGTACCTGGCTCATGTGCTCCCTGGCTTCCTTCCCTGAGCTTGCCTTGGACCTGCCTCATTGCTGTGAACTTGTCTGGTGGCGGTGGAGGCTGTTGGCTGGAGCAGGGAGCTGCTGTGGGACCTGATCTGCTCCTCTTCAGGTACTGGGGGGCTGTGTTTGCTGTTGGGCACTGCCCCTGCCTGCCCTGCAGTTATCCTTTGGTTTGGGCTCCTCTGCCTTGCAGGCCAGCCTGCTCTCATGGCTGTTTAGCAGCATATCTTTATTTGGTATCTGTGGTTGTGATCAGGCTCATTATGTATTGCTTTGAAGTGCTATCAGTATTCCAGTGCACTTGCTGAGCTCTCTGCAAATCACTGGTACAGCTCTTGCTTAGCAAGGGTGACAGTTTGCCTCTTACACCAAAGGCAGGTTGCGCTGGGCTATGGCAAAGTGGTTAAACCCTTCCCGGGGTGATGAGAGAGGAGGTGGTGTGAGGTCTTGCTGTGCTACTCGAGCATGGCTGTGCTCCCCTGTCCCTGCAGCCAGTCTTGTTTTGGGTCACAGCCCAGGAAGGCTCCCCAGGGTCTCTGAGTTAAGGTTCATATGATGAATCACTCCATGGTCTTTAATCCCATGACCTGGAGAGCAGAGAAGTTCAAGACACCAAGTAACTTCAAGGATGGGTCTGAAAGCAAAGAAATAAACATGTCGTGTGGCTGTGCTCTTGTGGATGCCTGAGATGGTGCAGTGATGGCTTTCCTTTTAGGTAGTTTTAGAGGTTAGGCAAACAGAGGATGCCCCGAAAGAAAATGACTTGCTAGGATACCTTGAGAAATGGCTTCAAGGAAGACAATGCAGAATGGCTTGGAAGCCAAAGGGTAAAATCCTACTAATATTGTGACAGAGCTCCAAATCCATGCAAGTAGAGACTGGGTTTCTCTTAGAGACAAATCAAGCAACTGCTTTCAATTCATTTGGACAATACAGCTGCATAGGCCCCTTCTGAGTGGTCTTCATCTTTATCCAAACAGTGGAGAAAATGTAGGGAGAAAGAGATTCAAAAGATTATTTGTCTGTGCAGTCCCAATTTGGACTATGTGGTAGTTGTCACTATTAGAAGGGCTGCTTCTAATTCCCCTGGTAATTTTAACTTGCTATGGTAATGAACATTAGCTATGTTCTTGTGACCTATTCTTGCCTTTAGTATTTGGGTAGGGTCCCCATCAGCATGGGGAAGCTGACAGTCATATATGACTTTCACTGAGTAGCGATGTGGATGAGCTTCCAGGTTAGGCTTATGGGGACATTGTTTGTAAGGGGCTTTGCTGGCCACACCAGGAAAATGAAAACAATTGTGAAATGGGTCAAATAGGGATTTCATGCTTTACTTTGCACCTTAAATGTATGTACATCTGTATGTTGTAGTATGCAAAAAGTATTCCAGAGCTGAACTGAGCTATGTTGCATAATGGTCTTCAGATACAAGAACATCTTCTGGAGGAGTGTAGTCTTGGGGTGGGGGAGAGAGACTAAAATTAATAGTAATAAGTGTTAACTTTGATTTCTGCTGATATACTCTGTAACCTTGCATCTCTCCATGTGATAATCCCACATGGGATGACAGGTCGTGTGCTTTAGCATACACTCCTAATCCCTGCTCGTGTCTGGGCAATGCGCTCGGGTGACTTGCAGATCCCCAAAACACCAATTCTGTTGTCTTGATTCTATTGTTCTTTCCTTAGCTAGATTGTAGTATAGGAATGAGTGTCAGTCTCTAAGGTAGGTCTTATTCTGATAGGTGTTATATTCTGATGTGCAAATATACCCTTAATTTACATGTCTTAATGAAAAGAGAATGCCAGCCCACCAACATATGATGAAGATTAAACATTTTTGAATGTGTCAGTTTTGTGGCTGTATCATTGTCTGTCTCTGCTTAAACAAACAAGCAAAAACCTTTATTTTGCTGGTGTATATCTGAACCTGTTGGGATATTTTTGCTGGAACATTGCAAGAGAAAAATGTAGTTTCTGTCCATTTTTGTCCATGCTTGTTCTTCCTAAGCAATAATTTCTGTCTCTAAACTCTCAAGCAGATATGTGGCTGAGGCCAGATTGATAGAAGCTGAAGCATATTGATTTTGTTGAACCAAAACAAAGTCTATTTATTTAGGTCTGTAAAGCTAAATTGTGGCCATAGAAAATGCTCTCTTTGTTCACTTTATTCCTAGATTCTTGACAATAGAAGTGGTGAATGAATGAAGAAAAAAAGTATTCCTTGTCTTTTTTCTGCTGCTGCTTTTTAAAGTATCAGTTTTTAGATTATCAAATATACTTTACTCTTTTTGGTTCTAGCTCCTCTGAATTGATGAATCCTGACATAAATTCTTCCCTGAACTATCCCTCATCTATCAACTTCCATGGTTAAACCAGAGCTTCTGTTTGTAGTACCATAAGTACTTGCTGTCTTTTGTTGTAGCTTTTTTGTTTTGAATACCTTGAATTAGTGGGTTTGTGTGTTGCTTTCCTTTAATGTATTTATTTTTGTGTTTGTTGCTGTTTGTCTAATTGCCTCCTGCAATTTACAGGCCAATAAAGCGTTTTTCTTCACTCTTTAGCCTCACCTAAAGCACAGCCAACAACTGCTGTGCTTCACCCTAGAATTTGCTGTGTTTCATGTGAGATAGGAAAACAAATTATGCTCCTGTATGCTGTTTGCATAATCAGTAAAACTCATTAATGAGTGGGATGCGAGGTGCATCAATGACCTTAGTGTAGGTAAAGTAAGAAGTGTTGCTTTTATTCTAGGATGAATAGAATGTGTCACAAAAACTATAGACTACACACGTGTTATCTCCAAATAGCCTTGCTTTGAAATGGGTGTAGATATTAGGGTGAGCTGTAAGAGTACAAAGCCTAAGTTTTTGCTTTTAATGGGTAAGATGACTCAAGGAATAAGCTAGCAGAATCATAAATCATTGACAAAGCTTTCAAGTATGCTGGTTTCATTGGGGCATCCTGAGCTTAAAGTAACTGACTTTGCTGTCCCAGTGTCTCAAAACTGTCAAGCTGAAATATATTCATTTTCTTACAAATTAGTCTGCTGTCTTGAAAATATATGGTGGGCATTTGGTGTCACCTACCTCTGGGTAATTATATCAGACACCTGCCAAAACCCATTTGCTTGTGTAATATTGCATGCTAACAGAAACATGGAGACAGGTCTTCTCCTACCAAATGGTTCTCTTAATTGGGGAGCAGGGCGGGGTGGAAAGAGGAGAAATAAAGAAAAGCAGTAGTCCAGTTTTCCATATTGCATGTGAAAACAAGTGTTTGTGGGGTTGAACCAGTTTCACAGGTGCAGGGATGATTTGATGAGCTGCCAAGTGCCTCTGTAAGCCCTCAGTTTTCATAGGTTTTAGGCTATATGCTGCAGCTGTCAGTACGAGGTTTGCATTCTTGAAATAGTGAGTACAAAGTAAAGCTCTGAGAAATACTGTTCAAACAAGGAAAAACTTCCCACTGTTGTCATTATCTTGCTTAGAAGGGAGTCAGCCTTATTAAAAGAAAAATAACAGCAAGTGGTGCTGCAAGAAATACATATGACTTATTTCATGCAGCTTGAAATAAGTGTATTTATCTGCTGATGGAGTGGTAGTTGGTTCTTACAGGTGGTAGACTGTAAAAGTTAGTCCAGCAGGTTTTCTGGGTTTTTTTGCTGAACTGCCCCTTAGACAACATGAAAAATGCCATAGGTTGTGACTCCCCTCCTGCATGCAAGGGAGCCTTCATCTCTTGCCAGAGGATGCCATGGTCAGAAAAGTCATCAGTATCTGCTGGTGGCCCTGGGGAAAGGAAAGGTAGGACAGTTGTGCACCCACCTGTGCCACATAAGCTCTTTCTATTGGAAACCTGGCTCTTGATTCTACACAATTAACTTCAGCTGTGAGAACTTGTGGGTGATAACAAATTGCCAGCAAATATTAATGCCAGAGAACCATCCTTGCTCTTTGTTTTCAATATGAGACTATGAAACATAGGATTCAAAAGTGGATTCCTTGACAGTGTTCAAGCATTTGCAATTGGCAAGTGATTTTTTTTGTGTGTGTGTTATTGGGCACTTGATTCATTTCAGTCTGGCTGCCACAGTGACAAAAACAGAAAGGTATTGCTACCTACTTGTTGCCAAGGGGCTTGAATAGTAAATCTGTTTTCAAAAATGGATTTTTTTATCAAAATTGTATCCTCTCCTTGCTTGTAGTTGCTTATATGTCCTTGTAGTTCTAAACTTTGTTTTAAAAAAGCTGGGTCAGATTTACTTTTTCCTTTCAGAAAAGTTATGTTCTATCATCTGCTGCTGAATGACACAACTTTATTGATTTTTCTAGTTTTATTTGAATAGGGCATATGTTGTGAGAAATGAGATGCCAGTGTTGTTTTTTTTGCTTTTCCCTTTGCCAGCAGTACCACACATTTTACTGCACTCCCCCTTGCCAATTTTTTATCTTCATTAACTTAGAGTTTTTCTATAACAATGACCTGCTTTTGGAAGAGTACTTGTTTAGGGTTTTTAGTCCTCTCCATGTCTAACTAGATTCATAACAAGCATCTGCTGGAGTTTTAACCAGATTTGCTAGCATCACTGTCAAGCTTCCTGGGAATGTTTCATTTGGGAGTGTGTGGGGTTGTTTTGTTCTGTCCCCAGCTAGATTTTTAACCCCTCTTCTGTGACTTGCATAGTGTGTTGGCTTAGTTATTCTGGTGTTCTGTCCTTTGTCTGAGTTACTGAATTTGGAGCTAGCTAGCTCCTGGGGGTACTTGTTTGGTGCCTAGCAGGTGGCTTGGGGCATCTCCAAGCTGTGTAAAGGCACCTGCAGAACAAAACTTCTTAAGGGCCTGAGAAGTATCTAAACAGATGAAACTTTCCAAGAGGGCCCTGTGAAAAAGGGGTAAGAGTGATCTGCTGCCCATTAATACACTTGAGAGCTTATTCAGCTAAATTTGGTTGGAAGCACATGGAAAGCAATGATTATTTCACTTCTAATCTCTCCCTTAACCTTGCCAAAGATAAGGATATGGGATAAAATCCCAGAGTGAAATCATAGGAATAGACTTGAATAATCAAAGAGTGCTGTAGGTGGGAACAGACTTCTGAACGCCATCTAGTGCAATGAGCCAGCTGAAGCAGGGTGAACTTCAAAGCAAGATCAGGTTGCCCAGGGGCCTTGTCTGAATTTTGAAAGTCTTCAAGAATAATGATTCCACAGGCTGGTTCTAGTGCTTGCCTGCTTTTACCTTGGAGTTTGTCCCTTTGAAGTGGCAGATCTTGATACCCCTCCTTGTTCTGAGATGGAGAATGGAATTGGAGCCAAGTTACTCTAGATCACCAAGTTCAAAGGTAAGACTTAAAAATGGGAACAGAGTGAAACTTTAAAGCATGAGCCTTTTCCATAACTCCATCTCTGCCTATCACAATGTCTTTTACCCCTTCAGAAGTTTCTAATGACAGCAGGTGAATTTGAGCTACTCTGGATCTCGGCATGCAGGTCCCCATGGTCTGTATTTCTGACAATGTACCAACACAGTAAGTTGGTGAAATGTCTTCCCAGCATAATTTTGCTGATGTCAAAAGCAGTTAAAGCATTTGGCCTGCTGCATCAGAAGCTTAAGAGAAAAATTAAAGTAGAAATTGCCTGATGTTCAAATAGATATTATTCTGCAAAGTATAGCATGTTGAAAAAGTGATTCCTGGACCACAGCAGCTTTCACTCCAGCTACTGCAACAAAACTATTTCCTGGCTGTTTAATGGGGCTGTTCTGCAACTGAACTTGTGCTGTGGTAGTAGGTCTGCTCCAACAGATGAAGTTACGTTTTTTCAACAGTGGCGTTTATGGAAATACAAGAGTGAGTTGGAAAGCAAGCAAGCTACTGGTTTATGGAATAGTCAGCAAACTGACTATTGTGATTCAATGCAGATATTAACAAAACCCAAATCTCCCATTTACTATCTGCAGTTTTGTTGGCATATCAAACCTTCTCTTCAATGTTTGGATCAACTCAAGGAAGGAAAAAATTTTTGTTTTGCTGTGTCAATAGAATTGATTTTTTGCAAGTATTTTTCCAGCACGAACTCTATTGATTGTGCTTATCTGTAAACCTTTTCTCAAAAAACAAATAATGAAGCCTTTCAGAGATGTTTTATGACTTTGTGCTGTTGGTGGCAGCTGTTACTACAGCACAGTATTGTTCATTATTAATATGCAACTTTTCAGACTAACTTGTGATGCACACAGCTGAAACAGGGTGGTTATGCTTCAAGAACAGCTGAAAGTCCCCTGGAATGGGAGGTGAGGACAGGGTGAGGGACTGGTAGCAGGAAGCACTTCAGTGGGATGACAGTCAAGAGGAGTCTGATCTTGAGCCCAATGTGGTTAGCGAAAGAGTCCCATTATCCTCAATCATTTTTGTATTTGGATAATGGAAGCTTTCCACTTCAATCAGTCTTGGAAAGGCAATTTAATAATCAGTATAATGCTTGAAATACAGTTGTAATTTGAGCAATGGTCTTGGATTTTGCAAGGCCTCTTCTCAGACGTGACTTCCTCCCATTTTTGTGCTGAAGCAGAGCTTCTGGAAAAGAACATAACCCACCAAGCTACTGGTATCAGGGAAGAAGCAGTGTTTTTCTTGCGTTCCTACAGGGTAGTACCACCCAAACCTCACCCAGTAACCTGTGTAATGAATTAGGGGACTCGGGTGTGGGAAACTACACAGCCCCCCAATAACCAGTGATACCTGCAAGTTTGGTTTTTGTTTGTTGGCCTTTTTTAAAGGAGAGGTGGTGGGGGTGGAAGGCAAGTGCTGAACTGAAGGAGGTGGTGGGGTGAGAAGCTTATCTGCAAATAAGAGTGCCTCTCCTAGGAGCCAGAGATTGATTAGCTGGACAAAGATGAAATCTCAAGGAGAGATGTAGCCTTTGCAGACACCTTGCCAGCCAAACTGCCCTCTAGCACAGAAGTCCCCAAAGTGTTGTGCAAACTTGTGGGTTATGGGATAGATCCCTTTATTTTAGGCTGCTTAAAGAGTGGGATAAAGATATTTGAGCTGCCAACTGGTGCCTCAGTTACCTGGAGGCAGAAAACTTGAAGCTGAGTGTAAGGAGAGGTGTAGGTTTTCTATTTCTTGCTGTTGCCTGTGTATATACAGCAGTGCTCTCCTTTTCACCTCTATGGTCTTGCTTATTCAGCTAAATCTTGAACATTGTAATTGACAAAATTATAATATCAGGCTTGATACTTTTTGATAGCTTTTGTCCAAAACTGGTGATAGCTTCTTATTTCCACTCGATCCATTGGGGGAGAAAATATATGCTACTACATTAGAACTTTCCATTCACACATCATTTACTTGACAGGATTTTCTTAGTATCATGGCATAACTTTTCCTTACTGCTGTTCAATCACTTAGTAATAAAAACTTAGATTGCAAAAATTTTCATTGTCATTACTGACAATGGAGCAGTGACTGTAGCCTATAAAAAAGGGGTGTGGGGGGGGAAAAATCAGGGAGGGATATTTAAAGCTTCGAAAAGTCTGAGCTTAGAATTGTGTGTGTGTGATCTTTGTTTAATTTTAGGAAAAGCCTAGATGTAGAATACACAAGGAGGTTTTCATATAATAATGTCATATAATACATGGACCTGCGCACTGAAGCGGGTGGCTCTTCACTCGAAATAACTTTCCTGAAGGGTAGCTTATGGCACTTCTCTGTAAAGCTGCTGCTGCTAAGTGCTGGATCATAACACAAGCCTAGATAGGGCACTATTTTGACAAATTTTATCTTTCTGGGTTAGTCCTGGATTCTGCTGCATGATAACAGCAATTTGTTTTAAATATGTAGTAATTGATTGCAAATAAATTACGAATTCACTTACTAGAGTGCAAATATTCAGTAATGTAACTTGTGTAAAGTAACTAATATCTGCTAGGTGATCTCCAAATGTATCTGTTGCTATTATTTTTGGTAGATGACGACTGAAAACAAGCAAAATGTGTTAACAGATTCTGCAATACAGTTACAACACAGGAACTTGGCAACTGATAAGCCAAGTTTGTCCTTGAACAGTGATGAGCGTGTTATGATGCTTGAATAGTTAAGGTGGCTTTTTAGAAAGCTCTGGATTTAACCCAGCTGCTAGTTTGACTTCCCTCATAAGTAACTCCTTTACTTGGAGGTTTAAAAATGAGGCTCAGGGTGCTTCACTGGTACCTCTTCTGTTCTTGCATGGAACTTCTCATGCTAAAATCACCCCAGAAGGTTTATGCTTTAGCAATAGGTACTAAGGCTGTTGTGCATTGTGCTGACATGTGAATGCCTTGTGTAATGGCAAAGCATCTCATGAAGTTAGGTTTGTTTCTCTGCTGGTGAAATGCTGGAAGATGGTGCACATTTAAAGATGTGCACACTATAGGCTATTAGGTATTAGGACCCCCTAGGTGAGGACTTTGGAGCTGGACAGTCAGATTGCTATTTGCAGTGCAGGTTAAGGAGTGCAAAACTGTTTATGTAACTGTCTTGGCAAGATCATAAGATCACCCATGCTGAATGCTCTGGGCTGATGTAGGAATATGCCTAGGGATGTCTGACTGTTCCTAATGCTTGTAGATCTCCAAGATGCCATCTATTTTTGCTGTCAAAATGGTGTCTTTTGCCTAAGGGTTGGATGTTGGCAGAAGAATATGGAAACAAAATGTGAAAAATGCTTCTCGTGTAACCTGTCATCAAGACTAAGGAATGAGAACCATAAGATTTTTTTTTTCTACAGTAGAATCCAGTTTGCATTTACGATACCTTTGGGAGGAAAAAATGACAGGGAAAAGGAAGGAGCGGGGGGAAATATCCCAGGTAGCAGAATTGTGAATAATCTAATAGGCTTACAGTTCCTGTAAGTGCATGGCAATGGTTGTAAATGGGCTTAAAAGTTCCATGCCTTTTGTATTGAAATGAGGCAGAGTCTGGCATTTTGAAATGGCTTTCAAGTATCTGTCAACATCAGCCCTCAACTTCATCTAAAATAGAGCTGTCGATATATTAATGTCAGGCAGGATGGCAAAAGGATCATTCTCAGTCAACAAAAGTGCTATAAAAGACTAAGATTAAAGTGTCACCATGGTTTTTTTGGATGATTCTTGCAACTCATGTAGAGAGTGGTGTGTGGGATAGTGCTGCCTGGAAGAGTCTTGACTGGCGTGATGCATGGCTAAGTGCAAAACAAGAATTGTTCCCCTAAACTGCTTTAAGTCCCCCTTTCTGGTGGGATGTTTGGTTGTGTGCTTCCAGGCTTGTATTTGTAAAAAGATAATCAAAATTTCTATTAAATATATATTACAGAGATATAAGTATAGAAAGATAGCTATATAGGTCTGTTAATGCAATCAGTATGGAAAAGTTGTATTCTACACAATTTCAGGGACATGCTCTAGGTGACCCTGATGTGCAGGGGGGTTGGACTAGATCATCTCCAAAGGTCCCTTCCAATATTAATGATTCCATGACACCATTAAGCCCACTAATTCCACCAGATCAGCTTAAGATATATGTTTGATACCTTTGACCATGTTACATAGGTTCATATAGTTCTCTTATAATCATCTCAGCTTACAGGCTATGGAGTTCATGAAGTGTTTTCCCCTATGACAGCTTCTATTCCAGAATATTGGGCTTCTGCTACTGCTGCTGAAGATCCTGCCAAGTCCTCTTTTTAAAATGGCTCCCTAGTCTGTAGTTAACTGCATCAATAAAAAATGAAACCCCAAAAGGCTTAGATTCTCTGCTATTGCTATTCTTTACTGACTTGTGCTACCAGGGCTCTGTGGTTCCTAAGATGGTATTTGGCTGAACTTTGGGTGAAGGCTGAGAAGGATCATGTGGCTTTGCTGACCTCTGCCTGAGCAAATAGCCTGGGTAAAGCTATTGGCCATGCATTGGTGTAGCTGGAGTTCAGATGACTTGGATGCTTCCTGACCTTGCCTGTACATGGCGGGTCTCCTGGGTAAGCTTCTCTTCCAGTTATGTTGGTTCTCCACCAACATTATCTCCAACATAGGTCTGGTAGCATCTGTCCTCAGTCTTGGCTTATGGCATGGAGACGGGTGGAGCAGTGGAAGAGGGGGAACATCAGGTGGCAGCAGCACAAGTGGTTTTGAGGTGAGCTACCTAAAGGGATGAGGTGGCTCATTTCTGTTTGATCACTGTGCTGCAAACTTACCTTTTTGGAAACAGCTAATACAGCATTAGCATCAACTTTGTAATTTCTCATTATTGCAAGTGTGTAAGGGAAAGTGAATTAGCATAGGTGCTATATATTGAATTATCGTCAAGTTAGTGGAACTGACCTTAATAAAACTTAAAATATAGTTCTGTCTCTTGATCGTGTTCAAGGAGCCTTCTAATTCCCCTAACACTGGAATAGAAAAAAAGAAGTTAAGGCAACCTTAACTTAACTTTGAGCAAAGCTTAGATTTTTAAGGGCCAAAGTATCAGTTTTCACAGATCATTGATCTACTTCAAAATAACCTTAACCACTTTGAATCATTAATGAAAGGATCATATTTTCTCCTTTGAAGGTACAGGGTCAGTGCTGGCACAGAGAAATCTTTTGACATTCTCTGCTATAAATTTGGACTAGATGGAGTGAAAATTTTTGGAGATTTGTCTGGTCATCTTATGCTTAACATATCTCAGAAGTTCTGCAGCTCTTTCTTCTCCTTTGAAGAGGAAAAGGAAGTAGTGAGCTTCTTGCCTGCTGGTTGACATCAGAAACAGGAGATCAGACACTGGCCTATTTTAGAGGAACAAAGTAATGAGAATGTAGGCAAATAAGTGTTTATGTTTAAGCATGCATGCATATTGGGTAGAAGATGAGAAGATACACATTTAGTATTCTGCAAAATCCCCTTGAAATCCTGGAAGAAATATACACCAAATACTATGAATCGGCTCTTAGGCAGTTTCAGCAGATGTGATCTACCTTTAGGTCATCATAGGTATATTATCTTTGGAGACCTGTAAGAGTTTTGTTCTGGGATGTGTGAGCTGATCTTAAATATTTTTAGTGTGTTAAGATGGGAGACACATGATGCTGGCATTTTCCCAAATGGCTGCCCCCTTCAAGAGGGCAATTCCCATTGAAATAACTGCATGGATGACTTTGCTCTGTGTTAGTATGGGGGAAAATAGTTACTCAGTCATACAGTATCTGCATGAGAAGATACAGTAGCTGCTCCATGTCAGGAATTGAATGCTAGGAAAAGATGTAGAGATGTGAGGAAAACCCAGTGGTGCAACAAGAACTTCCCTTGTCTGACCTGCAATTGAGAGACTGTTTTGCATCTCAAGGCCATACTGAAAGATAACAACAAGGTGTCAGGTATCTTAATCAGTAGCTGATGTGCTACAGAAACTCATTTAAGAAAGAGGATTCATATAGTGTCACTGTAGAATATTAATGATAGCTGAGTGGTAAATGATGATGGTCATATTGCAGTGGTCATGACAATGGTCATATTGCCATTTAATTGCTGTATGTTCTTCAGGTATGTGGAATGGGGTGTGTTATTAAAATGCACTTAGTGCTAAATCATGTTGCCAAGTCTATATTGGCATTCAGAGCAGGAAATACTCTCCTGGATTCTGGACTTCACTAGGGTTTTCTGCTGAGTTCATGTAGGGCCTTTCGTGTGTGGGCAAATGAGAGCTGGATTGAAGCACTGTGAAAGGCATGATCCAGTTTACTCAATTTTTTTATATGCAGCTGGATTTTCAACTCAGTCATTCATTGCAGTCAATAGTGTAAAAGGGAAGTTCCTTCTCATTGTTACTATTCAGACTGACGCAGCAGCCCTTGGTTCTGTGAAGTTCCTGGGAGAAGATGCAAAACTTAGACCATCAGGACATTTTATTTCCCTTTTTAAATTAGTTGGATAGCATGGATAAGAGATGAAGATATTCTGTCCTGCTTCATTATGAATTATCATCAATCTACAAATTATACTGACTTATACCATCACATCTTTTTAATTGAAGTAGCTTAAAGTCTCAAATAATATACAAATGAACCTGCTAAGACAATATTTTGTAAAAGTTCATTGCTCTAAAGACTTTAATTGTTTTACTTTTAAAGATGCTTTTAAATGGCTTTTAAAGGACTTTTAAAGATGCTTCCATTTGGAAAAGAGAATTCCTCTCTGTAGTTTGAGCTGTCTGAAGTTTCCAGACTTCTAGAAATGTAGATAAAAACACAGACCAAAATGTATGCTTTTAATGTCTTCCACTGTAATCCATTATCCAAAGCCTTCATGCATACTACATCATCAGAGCAATGTTCTTTGACTACTGAGTTCTTTTATAAATTATTCATACATCTTTTTATATCACCTACTGTGGCACCAGCTGGGGACAAACAAATATTACAAACATGGCACCAATAAAAAGAATGCATAATCAGTCTTCAAAAATTCTTTATATTCTGCCAAGTCTTGCACATCACTGTAGAATACTAACAACCACCAGATCCCTCTAGTTTGAAGAGTTCCTTCCTACAAAAATGCTGCTTAATACCATTTGCCAAATTGCAGCCCATTTTCAACTTTCATAAAAGTGATTGATACCTTCTGAGCAGAGGTGTGTTTTTGCTTCCTGGTTTGATTTTTTTATTCAAATATTACATTTGTAAATCTTAGACCACTGAAGTCTTTTGTAACTGACAGAAATTAGTGAATTTTGAAAAATGGGAGGGAAGAGAAAAAGTGCACACACAGGCTTGAAATAATGATACATGCTGATACCACTGCTTGAAAGATGCATTTTCAGCTGAGGGATTTAATTCATTAAGGAAAAGAGGAGAAAAAAGGGAGTTGTGAGGGTTATAAAGAGGTGTCCCAGTATGTCAGTCTGTCTTTGAGTACAGATTTGAGTCAATACTACTTTTATCAGTAGGATGGGTGCTCAAATGGCCTTGCTTGAGCACTGTTCCATGCCTGATCTGCATGTTGCAACCTGGAGCCCAGGCAAGATAAGTAGGGTTGCAAAAGTGTAGAAGGGCAAAAATACCCTTGAGAAATGGTGTGGGAAGAAAAAGGATAAAATGGAGCAGGCATGAGAACAAGATAAAAGGCACGAGTTCATAACAATCAGCTGCACAGCTACAGGTTGGAAAACAATTGATTACTTGGCTGTTCTTCAGAAAGGTTGCAAGCAGCCACAAGCTCCACACAGATTAGCTGTATAATGCTATTGGAAAAAAAAAACAGATGCATCCCCTGGTTCAAAAATGGAGACATCTCTTGCAATGGTGTTGTGCTTGGCAATAGTAAACCTTGGGGTAAATTACTCCTTGGTGCTCTGCTCAGGAGGCCCTCCAGTTAGACCAATCCTTTTCCTGGAAGTGAGGTAACCAAAACTGAATGAGTAACTGGTGATCTGCAAAACATTGTCTCTGAGGGTGAGGTTTTTAGCCTAAAAAAGAATAGGAGGGAGTATGACAGCAATCTGAATAGGTGAGAGTGGATGTTAGTTGTTATGGGCCAGGCTCGGAGCCGGGGCAGGGCTCTTCCTCTTCTTTCCTTCCCCACCCAAAAAAAGTGGAAGAGAATGGTGGTGTGTGAAAGATGAGTATTTTCATGAGTGTTTACTTTTAGAGTGAACTTCTATGGCAAAATTTTCTTGGGGCAAAGGATGGAAACCACTGGTCACTTGAGATGTGAGAGGTTCAAGTTCACATCTGTGCACTCTGGGGTACAGCAGTGAATTTCAGGAGACTATTTTCATCCCACACTTCTTGCAGTACTAGAGCTCTATGACTTATTTATTCTACTTTGCAGTTGGCAATGTGTGAGTTAGTCATGTCTTCTCTGTTTTCTTTCCCTGGTAGAATGAATGAAATAGCTATTTATCATGGGGCAAAATATGGCCATTACAGCTGAGTGTGCTATTCAGAATTCATAGAGTTGTTTAATTGTATAAGAGATATCAGCTAATTGATAAATTACGCAAGTCATTTGCATATGCTTAGAGATGGGTATTGCAAATAGTATGTTTCATTTTAATTGTTGTATTTTCAATCAACTGGAGAGCAAGAAATGAGCAATGAAAGAATGCCTAAGTACCTTAAATTGAAGAGCTCTGCAAATAAGTTTAGACAATTCCCAAACAAGGAAACAAAAACGCAAGACTAAGGAATTGTATTTATTCATTATAAAAGATACATTCTTTGCCCTTCCATGACTTGCTCTGTCCTATGCAATCTGTGTAATGTAGCAAGGTCATCTTTATTAAGCAACAGTTCCACGGAAATTATCCCTTTCAAGGGAGTCTGTATTTGAGGATTGAAGCATTTTCTACCAAAGCCATTGGAAAGACACTCACACATTTGTATTATTGAGTGTTGCGTTGTACGCTGAGTTTCTTGTCCAATTTCCTGTTAATCCTGAGGAAAGTAATTGATCTCGGCGATGCAGTCAAATACTTGTTGGCACAGCTCCTTTGGGCAGTATTGAAGATAGGTGAATATTAAATATATTTATGTCTATCAATGTGTAGCAGCTTTTTCCTGTCTGGCTCACAAATTTTGTGAGCTGTAAATTCATGTGTGATGTATGCTAAAGGCTAAAATTTGTTCTATATTTTATAGAGAATTTGGCTTATCACTCATGGTATTAATGAGTTCTGGTTTAATCAATATGCTCTTAAAAGCCACTTAAAAACTAATTACTTAAATGTGACTATTGTGTGGTATATTGGCCATGGTGTGCATTCCACACAAGTCCCCTTAAGCAGCTGTGACATCCTGCTGTCTCTCGCAGTGCTACCTCTAACTTCGATAGCTTTTCGCACTGTTTTTAGTCCCAGGTGTCAATACCTCATGTCCAGCCCACATGTCCTCTGTTCCAGTCGGATGTTGCAGCTCCTCTGCAGTGAGGGCCAGATCTGCAGCCCTTCCTTGCTTGCAGCCCAGCAGCCATCAGCAGGATGCATGGGGTTGTGGCCAGGAGCACATCGGAGCCTCTTGTGGTTCTTGAAGTTCTTGCCCAGGCAAATCTCTGGTCTTACTTTTACTCTAGAATAATTGCTATAGGTTTATTCATCTTCACTTATGCAGGAAAAAACAGATATTTTGCTGTCTCAAGTCCCAACTGGGAATGCTCAGGCACGTTTGTATTGAGTGGGGTGTTGCTCCCTGTAATGCTGCTGCTGTAACGAGTGCAGGGTAATCAGCTGCTCTCTGGGCTGCTCCCCTGGGCACAGGGAGTGAGTGACTTGGTGCCAACCCCAGCTGGTTTTGTTAGTCTGCAATGGAGAGATCCTCTGTGGAGGGCTGCAGCTGTGGATGTGAAGAGAACCAGTGGGAAGTTGTAGGGATTGGTGGGGCATGAACCGCTTGCTGAGCAGCACGAGTGGATGGGAGTGAAAATGTTCCCGAATTCTGCTCACGTTGTGTTTAAATATGCTACTCGGGCTAATAATCCACTGACAACAGCTTGTGGAGCAGTGGGAAACAGCAGCCAAAGCTGTTCCCCAGCTGTTTGGTGCTGGGGAGCTGCTGCAAAAGAAGTTTTTGTAGGAACAGGGGGCACCTCTGTGCTTCTGTGCTGGGTTATGAATTATTGTTATGCATTTACCTATTTCTGTGCCTTTTGCTACTGGCAGTGTGTGAATTTAAGGAACATACCAATGCTCAAGGGAAATTTCCAAAAGGGAAATTTTTCCAAGGGAAACTGGGCATATTAAGGTGCCAAAGTCCACCTGTGGGTTAAGGACTTCTAAGAACTACTTGACATGAGAGAAGTAATGGGAATAATAACAATGGGAATAAATAAGTCTTACATTTGAGTGCAATACTGATAGCAGAGGTTGCAATACTCTAGACCATAGAAGACCATGTTGTTGCCACAGTTTAATTTTCCACACCTTGGTGTTGGCCTGTAAATGAGCAAGGTGCTTTATCCAGTCTTACGTAGAGCAGCTGGAATGTTCTTAGCTTTTATTTCTGTAAAATGTCTATTGTTGTAATTTTTAAGCCCAGAATGAAACTCTTAACTTGGCTATGAACAGTGGAATTTTGAGCACACTTCAGTAGCTTTTAGACTATAAGTCCCTTTTCAGTTAGACTTCTGGCTATATTGTACAAATGGTTCTTTTCTTTTATGCTAATAATTTAAAACTGAAATTTATTGAATTGGAGCTAGCTCTAAGGCTTAATAAATCACAACTTAGATTTTAGTGGAACTTAATGACACTGCTTTGCTTAATTCACACTTCATAAAAGCAAGGCAAACTGGTTGGATTAAATCCTTAACTGTGATGTTGTACATAGAGGATTTGACTAATCCACCCTAAACTGTACAGTCTGCGCTTTTTGAAAATGTCCATAGAAAGCAAAAGGATGGAGTCAGACCCTGTTAGTGAAGGAAAAATACCATGAGCATGTGCAATATATGTAACATTCCCTGGAGTCTCTTGCACAGTCTAGGGACATGTTCTGTGTCTGCTTTAAATACTTCACACTTAAGTTGTGAGCTGGTGAGTGATTTGCATCTCACTGTTACAGCACCAGCCACCAAATGTCAAACCACAAACCTTTACTTGGGACTAGGACAATAAAGCTTGTTCACATGCGACAATTAGTGCAACTTCTATATGAATAATTAGCTGTAGTGCTGTTAAAATCCATGTCAATAGTACAAGCAGGTTCACCAGTTTTGCTGCCAAAACCGATGTTCGATTTTGCCACGAGCCAGGAGTCTGGAGATCTCACCATCTTCCAGACTGAACTGTCTTTATCCAGGGGCTTTTATTTTTCAAAGGCACAGGATCTCCAAAATTCAGGCTCAAGCAAAGAGGATTCCTTATCTGCCTCATTTTCTTTCTTTTGAAGAGTGTTTTTCAAGCTTGCTGCTCTGTCATTATGAAGCACTTTTTTTTTCTATTGCTTCATATACATAGTGATGTATAAGCTTGGCTGTTCTTAGCTATTCTTCATTCAATGAAATCTAAACAAAACTGCCAAACCATTAAAACTTGTCTTGAGTTAGCAAGTTATGGCAGCCCCATATGATGAATGGGTGAGATTTTGATTAATTACCTTTCTTTTCTGTAGAAAATGATGACTCTGGGCATAAACAGAAGCCTTTTCCTTAAGTGGAGATACTGCTAGTCTATTGCAACCACAGAATCCAGGGGGTTTGGGGAAGCTGAGATGTTTTGTTGATTGAAGCAGATGGTTGTTCTTTGTGTACCAGATAAGTATCAAAGCCCAAAGACAGAAATAACTGGAAAACAGTGCAGAGTGGTGTTAGAAGTCACCTGTCTACTTATAAGCACCATTTTATGGATGTGCTTACTACTACTTAAGAGGAAAAGAAAAAAAAGAAAGCTCTGCCATACTTAACTGAAGTTATATATTAACCATGTGGGGAAATTAGAACAGCTTGGGTGGAATCTTGGCAGGAATAAATATCTTAGTTGTTCATTATTAAATCCTAACCTTTCATCTTTCTCTTGTTTCTGGTAGTGATGATTATTCTTGCAGGTGCAAAAGATCTGGTTATGTGTCACTTAGGTTTGAGCTCCTCCAGAAAGAGGAAAGAAACTGTGCTCCAAATGCCAAGCCATGTCAAATCCTTACTTGAGACATACGGCCCTGATGTTGCATTCAGGGTGCCAATCTTTTCTGGCACCCTTCTAATCCCCTAACTATGGTAAGAAAAGCTGGGCAGAGTGCAATTTGAGACTTTCCTTTTAATTGCAGAACTTTAAATATTCCTTCTCCGAAAAAGATAGCAAATATCACCAGGTGATCCATAGCAAACGATATATGATGCTATTCCTAGCATCCTGCATAAGCAGGTAAAAAATGTGCACTGTGTTATGTCTCATTAGTGCTGCTGTGAAGCTCACATAAATTAATCCCTTTAATACTTTATTCAATTGTGAAATACAACTCTAGGAAATATACTTAAGCTGAAATAAAGCATATACTGGGAAAGGTTCCTGTCTGCAGCATTATCTCTCACTCTAATGAGTTTAAGAAAACAAGGACCTAGGAAAGCGAGCGCTCCAGCTATTATCTTCTCTACGGAGTTGACATACATAGGCTCATTATTGCATTATGTTTTATTCAACAAAATAACTTTAATGTTGCAGCCTAAATTGAATTCGCTAAAGCATCTTCATCTCTTGCCTAATGTGTCTCCAGTGTCTGCTTGGTATTTGCATTTTCTTCAGAATTATGGCAGGGAAGCTTTTGGAAACAGCAAAATTATACGCAATCCACCAAACAATGTGGCTGTAATGGGCTAATCGGCCTTCAGCGTAATTAAAGAAACATTCTCTCATCAGAGCAGTTGTGCAAGAGACCTAGGGGCTACACTGTACAGATCATCCACTTAGTAAAATTCTTTATCTGATTTGCATGTAAAACCCAGTTATGCAAATAGATATGCTCACTAGATTGCAAAAAAATGTATTTTTTAAAGACTGATGAAACCTCCTGCTTTTCAGTAGATCATGGGATGTAGTTCCCTTTTACCCTGTGAAGAATATTCAATTATTCTGTTACCTCAAGCCTCCTGGCAGAGAGGAACTGTTTTGTTGTACGTACGTAGCTGTGTGTGCCATCCGCTCTGGTGTGACAGTTCTACTTCTCAAAGGTAAAATTATCCCAAAACATTAAACTCCCCTCTGGAATATGACATGAGAGAACAGGGGCTGATTCTGATGCCTAAGAAATACCCTGCTGTGTCCTGTCAGTCACTTGCATTGCAGGAGCAGAGTTCACAGTCTCAGCAGCTGGCATAAGCTGCCAGTTATGCTGCTTTATCTTGTCATGGGGGCAGCATATGCCTCTCTCCTATCTAATGATCTGGAGCAGAGCAGAGGAATTGCAACATATGCTGTTTTGATGTGGAAGCCTGATTCCCACTTAAAACTTGAAGTAAATGGCTGGGAAAGGAGAAGGGTCTGAAGCATGGGTATTGCACATGGGAAAAGCCTTTCCTGACCAGGTCCAGCTTTGCCTGTAGCAGATGGGAAAGCCCCAGTTCTCTCCTGCCTTTCTCTAGCTTCAGCCTGAACACCAGTGCTGGTGCCAGTGTCTGAAACTGGGGTGCAAACCTTTATTCATTCAATAAACAGTTCTGATGCTGATCCCTATGCTAACATCTAAAAAAAAGCTCTCAAAATCTTTATAGTTTCTACACTGGAAAGATCTGAGAGCTTGTATAGAAACCAACAATGTATAATCAGCTTCTGGCTTTTGAAGTTTTGACTTTTGAGCCAAATTATTCAACTCGCGTGCACTGCTTGAAATTCTGGTGTTAGTGCTTCAGCTTGCACTGTTGAAATTTCTCTGTTGTAAGATATTTATTCTGGGAGCTTTGGTTTTGAAAGGTCTTTCATGTCAGAAAGGTATGAGATGAATCATGTGTTGCACTTGTATCTTTACTAGTAATTTCTTGTTGATGGAAATAGGAGAGTGAAGAGTATTGGAAAAGGGGAAACCACAACATCTGTTTTAATGCTTCTTCCTGAAAACATCTGGTGCTCAAGGGAGAAAAGTATCTTTTTCTTGGTGGTTTGGGTTTTGCTGTTTAAGGAGCAGAATGTGGCTGCACAGCTTTTTCTGAATGCGTAACTAAGATAATTCATTCCTGATATGAGCATTCCAACTAGAAATTTCTTGTGAGGTAAACTAAGAAAATGTGTCTATGAAAGTGAAGCTTTGAGTGCTGGGAAGATTTTCAGGGGTTGGCTCTACTCAAGAGGTGCCCATCAAGGAGAAGACTAGAGAAATCTTACTATGATTCAAACTTTTCCAACATTCAGGAGTGAGGTTTTTATTCACCCTAGGAGCAACAGTCAAAACCAAACATTCAACTAAAATCTTGGATAAACTTTTTATATCAATTTTAATCATCTATCATAACTTGTATGCAAGTCACTTGGGAGAAAAAAAATTCAGTGTTTCAGGAAAGTGGCTGGTGTTGCACTGCATATGGATGCTGCAGTAATGCCTGGGACAGAAAAGCTAATGAATGTGTGAATAACTTGGTGTCTTCAGAGCAGGGTTCTGAAGAGCAAGAATAAACCCAATAGCGAACAGGGGGAGAGGAATACCCAATATCTGCAGGTCAGTTTGGGAAACACTTATTTGAGGTATTAAATGAGTGAGCAGTCTTGAAAGAAAATGTCTGTTGTGAATGGCTGTACCATAATCTGTAGTCATGTTGACTACAGGGTGGATGTTATGAGAAATCTTATTTCTGGCACTTTTTATTGATAGGCTTTCTCATAATGTCTTATAAATGTGAATTATTAAATCTGTACACTTTCTGTGCAGTAAATGCAACAAAAGGCTATCCTCCCTCCCAGCCAGCCTGTGCTGTATGTGTCCATACACTGCAGAGGTGCTGTAAGAAAGTAGAACCTATCTTGCCAGCCCAGCAAGAGTGTACTAAGGTGTTAGTAGCAGGCATTAAGACCTAGAAAAAAGAAAGATTTGGGGAATGGTGACCCTGAGTGTTTTTGTGGCAAATACAGCCCTTCCCGTAACTTGCTTGATCTTGATGTGGCTTCCAGAATTGGCCAAATTGCACTGCTGAAGTCCAGATTGAATCTGCTTCCTGAACAGAAAGATATTTGTATTAAGTGAATACTTAAAATAGGACAGGCAATCTAAGCATATCAGAGAAATTTCCTAAAACCAATGTGACTTGGTAAGATGGTGCTGCTGCTGATTTGCTACTAATAGTTCTGTGAAGGTGATGGTTTTTAAAACCACACTGCAGTCTGAATATTTGAGGTTTGAAATTTTTATAAATAGTTATTTTAAAAGAAAAAAACACTACTGAAAATCAGTGTGTTGCTGAGGGTTTCTATTCTACCTATCTTAAAAAGATTAAAAACAAACAACTTCAGAACCACTTACTTGAAAGCAAAGGATCAGCAATGCTAATCTGAACACAAACATATGTGGTGATTTTTTATTGGTGTAGTATGTGTTCAAGTGCTAGTGCTGCCATTATCTGTTATTTACTAGTTCAGGTTTGGGCATAGATTGTGGGGGAGTGATCAATTAGTGAAACTTCCCAGCCTTTCCTTGATTGCAGCAGGTTTTTTTTTCTTATGTATGATTTCTGTAATCCAGCATTCATAAATAACTCTGCATGATGCTAGAAATAAAATTCTATTTTTTCTTTTGACACTAGCAGCTTTATTTGTATTGCAGTTGTAAAATGTTTTCTCAGAATTAGCACCTTGAAATACAAAGCAGAATATATCTTTGTTTCCAGAGATATGGCTTTTGAACCTGAGCAAAAGAACCTGGAAGCAGGCACTAGAGGTAACCTAAAGGTTTTGCCAGAGCCCTTTGCTTTCTGGAGTCTGAAGTCCTGCAGGTTCATACAAATTACTAGTGCTGTCTCATGCAGTGTGTGTTATCAGCATCTTCCAGCAGGAGTAGGTCTAAGAATTGCATTACAGACAGCGTTTGGCAAAAGGGATTTTTGTGTATTTGTTTTTCTCTCTCCAGGCCTGTATGCATACCAAGAATCAGAAAAAGGCTCGGGTTTAAACCAATCATCTGATGTTTTTCTTGATGTGATGCTAGAACTATAATTGCTCTTGAATTCAACAAAAGCCTTGGCTCAGTAAATGGCTTGCTTCCCTTTATGCCTTGTTTGAAAGGCATACTAGAAGGGCTATTTTTCTTGGTCAAGTATTAAACATAACATGCTTGTGGAAGCTTTTCTTTAGTATTGAAAGGCTTCAGTCACTTCAGTTGGCCCTTCTTGTGGAGCTATTTACCACTTGTGGTCGTTCCCATCTGTAACCATTCTGATAGGCCTGCTATTTGTCTGAATTTATTCTAGGTTTAGATGTGCAGAAAGAACATCAAGAAGTGCCTGTATGCAAAAATCACCATTAACAATCTGATGAAACTAGGTATGGGGATTACAGGCTATGTTTTATTTACTGGGTAAACATGGGATGCTGCAGATCACCCCTTGTTTTCTTTTTTCTTCCTCTTTCCACCTTTGGACTTATTTTGTACTTTAAATTATCACTTTTTTAAACAGAACAAAACTAAGGGGTGATTCTACTACTGCTTTCTGAACAGTAACCATTGGGATTAGTAACCCTGCTTGGACGAGGGCTGCTAGGAAGGTGCATTGAGGATTGCAAAGTTAGCGTAGATGTTCTGAGACAAAACTTCAAGCTCCTGTTGTGCACTCCTGAACTACAGCTCAGATTAGTTATGAGCTTATATGTTTTTGTAATGAACTCTTTCAGGGTCTCTAAGCTATTTCTTAACTAAGTTTGTGCTTATTAATCTATTCTGATTTTTAATGCAGTAATGGATGACAAAGTAGCTAAGTTAACATGTCTGCTCTGTAGAGTTGACCCCTTCTCATGTATAGATCAGACTGGAAATTGAATTTGCCATTTCCAGTTTACTGCAGTTCTCCAGGAATTGGGCTCTTGAAAATACTGACAGCATCTATTCCTGCAATAGAGTGACTTCTGGAAAGGGGAAAGAGGTTTAAGATGAATCAAATATCCCTTTGAGGCTCATGCCAGGCAGAAACCAAAATGAATCTCTTCTAAGCTGATTTCCAAGTGTATTTCTCTTTTCCAAGTCTCTAGCAGCTGGCCTTGGCAATGCTCTATTGCGCCTTCTCGGACATCACATTTGATGATCTCATGTTTGGTTGTTTTTATGCAGTGTGATGTAGCATGTTGTCTTGGAACTTCTCCTCTGTTAACTGAATATATTTAGGATTCTTTCATTGGGTCAGTGACAGGTGGACACTTGTGTCATCAAAGGCATAATTTGATGACACTGGCAAAACACAGTGATGCTCTTGAGTAACTTTAATGTCTGTCAAGTGAAGACCAAATAAAATGAAAAGTACATTTTGAAATAACTAGTTTTATTAACTCGTCATTCTAATGTGGTGAGATGAGATGTGGCTTATGAATGTTTCAGTTCCTGTTTTCTTGATAATTTCATATTCTGTACTCCTTATCTCATCTACTGGGGCACCTGGTGGCCACCAGGGCAATGAATATTTTTCTCTTCAGTTCACAGTTGAAGTGTTTCTGCCCATCTTTCCAGTTATGTAGGGTTGCGTATTTATAAAAAAAAAAAAAAAAGTAGAATATACTTTGAAATGTGTTCAGCAAAATGTTTCACACTTCCAATGAAACTGGCAGGAATTCAGACTATAACACCATTTGGTAGACAACTCATTCTGCCACCTTCTCCTTATCCTTACAGTGTAAGATCAATGCAAACAAACACATTTCTTGTGTTATTTCTCCCTCTTGGTATTTGTCTTTGTGGATTATTTTTTCTATTGCCTTAAAATGGCTTCTGAATATATGAGGAAAATATATAACTGAACTGCAAATGTTAGAGAGGTCAAGAAGGTGGGAGAATCAGCTCCAACAGGACCACATCTGATTTCTTCTGGAAAGGCTGAAGGCCCTGTGGGTGTAAAGAAAAGGGAAAATCCTCCTCTTACCCTTCTTCCTTTGAGATGCAAGAGTGAAGAAAGGTTGCAGATGATCCTTGGAGAACTGGCTGCGTTTGTGATTGTGCAGGGTAGGTACCAAAGCTGCTGCTCTGTGGTGAATGTGGTAAGAGTGTAAAGGAAATGGAGAAATTCTGCAAAAAGCTGGTGTTGCTTTTCAAGAGCAGTGTGGCTGGGGAAGGTCTGTGGGGAGCTGGTCACATTGCTGGTGGTTTGCAGGTGAATGAAGCCACATTTAGCTCTAGATATTGCCAGTAGCTGAGAATGGCCTGAAAAGAGCTGTATGCTAAACAGTGTCTTGTTATATCTCTGCAGACAAAGAAAAAAAAATCTAGCCCCTAAAAGCAAAGAAATGCCAATGCCAAGCAGGCCGAAAGCTGAAACAGGGTCCCCTGTGGGATCTCTTAAGCCTTCTGTGAGCAGTGCTGGGGCATCTCACCTGGCATGTAACTAAGGCATTTACTTGGTTATAATCTAAACATTTGTGTACTGCAAGGAAGGACTTGGGCAATGCGGAAACCCAGCAGCTTGCTTGGTGGAAAGTGAAGGGGCTGGATGGTGGGAGGCCAGTAATAGCAGTGAGCTCTAATCAGCAGCTCATCTGCTTCCACTGAAAATGCTCAGTTTTCTGCAGAATACCCAAATTCCTCCAATTCAGTGCCTGATTTGGTGATAAGGAGACCCTCCTGGTGAAGGTGAGGTGTGAACAGTGTTGGCCTTTTTATTCCTACTGTCCCTTACTCCGGTGTGGTCTTACATTACTGGATTGCTGGCAGCAGAGGCCACTTGTGCTTGAGCTGCAGGCCTGGCTTCCTGAGGCCTGGCTGGGCCTGAGCAGGTGGCGTGTGTATGCCTGACAGGCCCACTGAACTCCCAATTTAACTGTGTATTTTGAACTGGCTCACATTAGCATAATGTGAATAACATGTGCTGTGTCCACATCTGCTAGCTCCAGATTGGTACACACAATAATCATTTTCTTTAGCTTAGAAAAATATATAACCTGAGGCATTTACAAAGATACCCTGATAGAATGAAAACTTTCTGCTGGTGTGAAGTTTTCATAGCCAGCTGTATGGTACTTGGATGTAAAGTGTGGTGGAGAATAAGCAAGTTTTAAACTTTCTTGCTGTTGAGACCTGAACAGCTATGAGTCACTCTGACAGTTCCTTAGTTTTACAGTTGTTTCATGTGAAGGAGTCTTATAAAATACAGTGGGGTGATTTAGGACTTGCTGTCCTCTGGTGAGGTAGAAACTAGTGTGTGACTTTTGAGACTCAGTTTGAATCCTACAAGTAAAATCAAAAGCAAAATGTTTCTTGCATCCAGAAGGTGTTTGACAGCAGCTGTGCACACCAGCCATTTCATGTCATTACCTGGTTTGAAGCAAGAGTAGGTATCAGTAAGTTGGGGTTTTATAGGCAACAAAATAAATTTGAGAAAAAGAGAAGGGGAGGCAACTGAGGCAAACTTTCTTATGTTTAAGAACATTGCTCAAGTTGGTGGGCCATAGGGTGCGTGATGGTTTATGAAGTTCCTGCAGAGCTTGAGGGATCTGTGAGGATGTTGGTGCTGAGCTGGGCAGAGGAGGCAAGAGGAATGAGAAATGAAGGGCTCCAGTCACAAACCTACTGCGCAGGGCTGAAATGTGCTGCAGTAAGGGAGGCTGCAGGGCAGCCCTGCACCTCTCGTGGTCCTGGCTGAACAACCCCAGAGACATGTGCTCTTGTTCCCGAGGTCCCAGCCATTCTTCTGTGTGGTGTTCTGCAGGAGACGTAGGAACAGGATGTCACCCAGTTGTATGCAGGTTTACACATTATGGAAGGATTTTTAAAAAAAGTTATATGGCTGTTTTACATAGGCTTGCACAACCAGGTACAAGCTTGCTATGCCCTCATATAGTTATTCTTGTTGCATGTAGTAGTAATCTGTTTTTCAAGATTCAACATTAGTAAGAAATTTTGTTGGTGTGCTTCTGTTTTAAATATCAGACAGAAGGAAGAAAAGACTCCTAGAAAGTAAAAGATAAGTTGCTTCCAATGGAACTAGTTCTCTTGTTCTAGTATACAGATACCTGAAACTGGGAATTTTTCATAGATATGAGCTAAGTTAGTATGTAGAAATTGCCATCTCTTTTTAATTAACTATTGATTTGGAGGATTTGTGTACTGAGTTTAATGGAGTGTGATGAGAACAGATAACTTGACTTAGCTTGTTTAAATTTGAGGTATATAAATCTGATGTAATGCATCAATATGTTAAAGTGGAACTTTCTGCTAGGAGCAGTCGGTATCTTCCCTGGAGCTAGGAACTGAAACTGCAGCACAGCTCCACTGTGTTGGAGTCTCTCACTTATGGAATTTTTGTGGCAACAAAGATTTTAATCTTAAAATAAGGCAGTTTAAGATTATAATGCTCTGTGTGTAATAAGATCCCTTCTGGAACGGAAGCAGAGACTCCTTTTCATTAAGGAGTATGAGTTGATACTGCCAGTGTTAGCTGAAGACCATAGTCTGGCTTTCAGATAGGGTGGAGGTACAGTGGCCTCCAAGGATGGCATTTTCTTTACCTCTAGACTATGAGCTAGGGTGAGGAAAACATGATGCCAAATTATAAGGACCAAAGCCCTCTCTTCAGGGCCAAAAGCAGAGTGACTTGTGTGCCGAGAGGGGGGATCAGCACTTGTGGCTGGGAGCAGTAGGGCTTCAACCTGCTGTGAGCTATATAGTGTCTTATCCCTAGAGCCACTGAAAATTGAGAGTCCTATGGGGGTTTAATAACTTTCCTTTCAGTGTGGTGCTGTTTATTTCATGTTTTGAATGGGCCATTGTTGAAATTGGAGTTAGCCATAAGAGAATCCTCATCATTCCAGAGTTCTTTGCCTTAAACAATACATTCTTTCTCTATGTCCCCCCTCTGTGCATTTTGCTTTGCTCCAGTTGTATAGCACTTTATATTCCCACGGGAGAGAGGAGCCAACAGTCTTGGAGGCTGGAGAAAGCAAGCAAGGAAGGAAAAGGAAGGAGGCTGCATAATGTTCAGGGTGATAGGCAAACATTTTCAATGCTTTTCTGGAGTGAATATCCTACTTTTTCCTATGTCTAGGGATTAATCAGAATTTTAGAAGACTGATATTAGCATTATGCCTCCTGCAGTTGTCTTTGACATTTCAGCCAGCACAAAAGCTATTCATTCCTACTCAGAGCTTAGGAGCTTTATGCCTTAATTGCCAAAGACTCCAAATGTGCTCTACTTGGCCTAAAGGTGTCCATGCTACCTTCTAAGTGGCTGGGGTAATGGTAAGGTGTCTTAGTTGTCACTAGTGAAGCAAGCAATCCCTGGCCTGGGAAAGTGGCAAAGGGTCTGCCAAGTTCAGTAGTGACTTCTGTGTGTCTTGATTTAGAAGTTTTCAGGTTAAGTTACTCTGGTTTTCTATTACTAAATAGTCACACTGTGACACTTGCATCTCTGAAAATGTTTCAAACTCTGCACCTAAAAATGGTTAGTCAGTCATGAGTATGTTGGTTCTAATGTTTGTATGGATTTTGACATATATTTGCCTTCTCCAACCTTCATGTAAATGCTTGGTGGGTTACACACGGAGTGTTCCTCAGCCACATTCAGTGTGTGCCTTGGTGCTTGTGTTGAACATCCCTTCCTACATTAACAGTTTATACTTGCCTTCAGCTGGAGTTTCCACAGAAGCTTGAAGTTACTCATCATTACAAAATAGACACATTTGGATTTAATTCTGGTGGCTTTAACTAATGAGAATATAGAGAAAACAGGACACAAAAGCTTGGTAAGTAAATGCCTACTCCTGTGCTTTATTTGGGGGTATTAGGGCATCATCATTCCACAAAAGGGCATGAAGGTCTCATTGTAAAATGGGATGTGCTTCTTCCCCAAATTCTGACTGCGTGTGCTTTGCCTATATAGTATTAATGAAACACCTCTTTATTCTGGAGACACCAATTATTCCCTGGTCTAATAGGTTGCGCTATTAAAATTTCAGATATTCTAATTTTTAATCCTATTAGCTCAGTCCCTCAAGAGTCATCTCCCTTCTTGGTGTGTTCATCCTCCAGGTATTTGGAGAAAGTTATTGTTTCTCTCTGATTATTTAGTCAAGGTATTATACATTAAATCTTTAATTGTTTCTTCTAAAGAAATCCCTTTAGCCCAATTATAGCTTAAGTATTTGTGCTTATTAACCATAGTGCATCTTCAGTACAAATGGATGCAGTTATTGCTAGGTAAACAAGCCTTAAATCACCAGGCCAGGTTTCAAGTGCCCTTACTTGCTGTGGGAAGGGGTTAGGACTGTCACAGCTGCTCAGGGCCTGCTGGTAGCTGATCCTTCCCATGAAGAACCATAACTGAACTTCTTTTGTCATGAATGATGACAGACCACCTATGTCTCAGTGCTTTACATAAATGAGAAGCTTTCGTTCTTAGGCGAATACCTCTTGAAAGTTGAGAGGACATTAGTCTACCAGGAATCTGGATAAATGTTGTCTTGGAAGAACCCCTGATCACACCTAAATAGTTAGTGAACAAGTACTGAGATATTAATGGCATGGGAGAGGGGAGTATTTACTACAAAACCAACTCTTATTTCTTAGACCAATCATTTGTTGTTCAATCCATGAATTAATAAAAACGCAAATGTTCAAAAAAAAAAAAAATACCTGCAATGTGTGACTGCAAATGGTTATAACTATCCAGGAATTCTGTTGTACTAATTCAAAGATTTTTTTTTTGAGGATGAAAAAAAGCAGTGGATGTGGATTTTGGTGGTTGGTGGTGAAACTTCTAGAGATTTTTTTGACAAATGCCAATTATTTAAAGGTTGATCTACAGTGTGTATTGGTAGTATGGTGCAACAGTGTGAGAGTTTCTGCCTTCCCAACCAGCTTCTGGCTTGTATGGGGGATAGGGAGGACAAAAAACCAACCCAGGCAGCATTAAACAGCATGCTTATGGTATCAGTAATAGTGAGGCATCAGCAATACAGATGTATTTCCAGAGCAAGCCTATGTGAAGCATGCAGCTGTGGATGTGCTTTATGAGAGAAAAATGACTGAAGGGCCTCAGCTCCCATTCCAAATATGCCACCTCTTTGCAGTGGTATCCTGAATGTTAGAGGTGTGTAAACAGGGCTGAAAAGAACAAGCAGCCTGAGAGGTGATTGAGAACTGGCAGTGTGGCCTACACTGGCCTGTTCATCATGCTGTGATATATAGCTACCTTTTGGCATGTGATTGAAACATTTTACTTGTCAGGGTGTTTCATGGTTAAAAACAGATTTCCAACAAAGGATGGAACACCTGGCTGTATTGCTTATCTTCTGGCTTTCAAAATCTCTTGATTAGAGTGATCTGATAGTTTGCACTTCAAGTGCAAGGTTGGACTAGATGACTTCAAAGGCTTCTTTTCAATCACATTTTCCTTGTTATCAAAACATCTTAAGCTGATACCTCTCAATTGTATAGTAATTTTGTGTATCTACAGTAATATTTAAAGATGGGGGAAATAGCAGACCTATCAAAAGATTTCATATCTAATAAAGCTTCAGAGGAGTTTCTTGCTTTTGTAGAAGACTGTTATTTCTCTGAGACTTCCATTTTTTGCTTTAATATTAACTTGCCTGGAATGACTGGCCAGTTTCCTAACCCCAGTTAGTCAGTTCCTTTACTTATTTATGCCTCAGTTTCCTGTGTGCAAATGTCTAATGTAATTAGAGCTGGGCTTTTGAAATCCATATGTCTCTGTTCATGCATGAAAGCATTTGCTGTGCCTTCTTCCCAGCTCTGTCAGTCTTTCCTCTTAAGACAGCTGCTCTAGCTCCTCACTTGTCCCAGGCCTCTCCTGGACTTGCTCCAGGAGCTCTGTCTCTTGTACTGGGGAGCCCAGTACTCCTACTCAGCCCTGGCCAGGTCACACCTGAACGGCAGGATCGCCTCCCTCAACCTGCTGGCAAAGCTCAGCCTAATGCAGCCCACATACCCCTGACCTTCACTGTGCTGCTGACTCATGGCCAACTTGTGCTCCAGGACTCCTGTGTCCTTTTCCCCAGGACTCCTTTTCAGCAGATCAGCCCATAGCGGGTCCTGGTGCCTGGGGTTATTCCTCCCTAGAGGAGGAATGCACTGCACTTGTCTTTATTGGACTTCATGGGGTTGTTCTGCCCATCCCTCCAGCTTGCTGATGTCTGTTCTCTTGGTAGCATTAAGAGAATGATGCTGTCAGGTGCATCATCCATTCCTCCCAGTCCTGTGTCACCAGCAAGAGTGCTCAGGGTCTGCTCTGTCCAATGACCCAGGTCATTGATGAATAAGTTGAACAGAATTGGAGACAGTTTTGACCCCTGGGGGATACCACTAGCTGCAGGCCTCTAGACTCCACATCGCTGATTACATCCATTTGAGCTCTGCTCTGCAGACAATTTTCAATGCAGCTCCTCAGTCCTGGAACTGAGGCTAAAGTGACTACTCCTTTATTACCTCTCAAGGCATGGCCAGTGGATCTCTATGAAAAATGACCTGATGAGGTGATATTCACTATGAGCAAATATGGTGAGAGCTGTCTCTTGAAGCACTTAACACTAGAGCTGTATGGAATACTTTATGAAAAATCCTATTTATGTGTAAGTGTTGAAATGTGGATCGTTCATTCTTTATTAAAAGATTGAGTGCTAGATATCAACTTCATACCTAACCTGATGGTTTGCCTGGGGATATAGAAATCATTAATCAAATCATTACAGCTAATGCTGGGCACATGTTATTCTAGCTGTTGCAGAAGCTGGCATTATTATTGAATTTAATGGCTTCTCCCTGGGACTTCAAATTCTATGGCATCTAATTACTTCCTTGTGTGATTTGTGTACCACAAAGGTACAGCTGTTTAAACAATGTTGGTAAATATAGGGGAAAGCTTTAAAATTAATGAGATGCAGAGGCTATATCTCAATTTTCAACAGATCATTCAGCTGTGATTAAAACATCATACACTTTTACCTTTTTGTTCAGAAATTATGCAGGCATTATTTATTGCAAGGGGGAATTAAAAATCTCTAGGTCTAGTCAAGCCTTTAAACAGTCACAGAGGCTGGGACTTGGTATAGTGAAAAAAAACCACTACTTTTTGCTGCTGGGCACAGTTGTGCTCTTATTCAGAGGAAATGCACCAATAGTGTGCAGTATGCAGGCAATGTCCATTTGATCTCTAGCCACGGGGACACTGCGGGACGCGGAGCACCGCTATGGTCCTGGGACCAGCTTTTGGCAAGGGGGCTCAAACCCTGGAGCAGAGTGGGGGGTCGGGGTCTCCAGCAGCCAGGGCTGGCGTGTGCCAGTGCTGTGGCCACCTGTGGCCTCCTGAGCGTGGAGCTGCCCGTGTCGCAGGGCCGTTGCTGCTTCCCTCCGTGCTGCACAGGGCAGCCGCGTGGTCAAGGCTGCCTGGTGGGAGCTGCTCTCCTGACAAATTCTTGCTCGGGGGGATTTGTCATCCTGACTTTATTTCCAAGACACTAGGGAAATTTAATTAGAAATGATTGTCTAGCTTAAATACACAAAATTTTATCTTTTTTTTTTAAAAAGGTGACTCCTGTATTTGGCCCTTTCTAATGGTATATCACCACTCTTGCTGCTTTCACAGCTTCTCAAAGTAGTGATTGGTGGTTTGAAGGTTGCCTCAGCTACCTGCTCAGACATGATGAGATGACTTTCCTCAGGTCTTGCTGGCTGGGAACACTTCTATCTTTTAAATAATCAACCTGTTCTTTCTGTACTCTGGCCTGCACTCCTATCTCCATATTTAACATTAATTTCCTTTAGCATGTAGGCAAAGGTAAATGAATCACTTCTGTGGAGAATGAATGAGTGAACACACTAAGAGTCCCTCTTCTGTTGGTCACCTTTTCCAGTTTTAATACTGGAATTATGCTTTATTTTTCCAAACTTCAACTTTAGTGTGTTTTTTTCCTCTTTCTGGTCATTATACACTATGATCACTGAAACTTATGGTAGTGCATCTAACCCTTCTGATATCTGTCCCTATGTACTCATGCTGCTCCTTTTTTGTCTTCATTGTAGAAAAATTGGATGCTTTCTTTTGATTTCTGGGTCACTGAAGATCTGCTGATGGCGTTGCACCATCTTTCTCTTCTGTCTTTATTTTTTGGGGGGTACTTTGTGGTGGTGCCTCTTGCCCAAAGTTGGTCAGTAACTTCTTTCACTCTTCCTGTGTGCTGTGAGGTGGCAAGCTGGAAGCTCTTAGGTTCCAACAGAACTTGATTCTGGGTATTAACTTGTGGTTCTTGCCCTCTGGCTCATTTTCCTTACCCCAGAAGGGTCATGTGGATGTTCATAAACATTAGCTTTTGAATTTGCCTGCCTGTTTCACTGGTGGTTAAGTCTCTGTTGGGTTTTGTGTACCAAAATGTGGGGCGTTTTCCTTCAGAGAATCCAATGCTTCTGTCTAAAGGTGGTTGCATGGAAATCACCATTCACCCTCAAGAGCTTTGAGCTGGGGAAACTACCAAATTCTGCATGAAGTGCTGAAGTGAAGGAAGTGGAGTGGGTGAGGGAAAAAGTGACCTTCTTGTTCCCAGCCTGTGAATGGCTGAATTCCCCTAGATTAGGAGAGGGGAACATGCTTTTTAGAAGCATGAGGAGGTGAAGCCCGTGACCCCAGAATTGTTTGCCATGCAGACAAGTGGAATTTAGGAGAAAATTTGATATTGAATGACATCTGTAAAGCCACACTTTTTTACTTGAAAGGTAAATGCTTTTATAAGGAGCTTTGCTTCAACTCCCTTCTTAAACCATCATACTTTAGGAAATCTGGTTTAGTCAAATTTCTCAGCTGACAAGTTCAATTCCAATCAAATTGCATTAGTCACATTGCATAATGCCACCCCAGCCTCGCTTGCTCAATCTGACATGACATGTTTGTGGAGGAGTGTCATCTGACTCGAGTGCTGAAACTGAGGCTATGGGGCAGAAGCAGCTAAATTTGTAGTTATAACAGGGTGAGACATCTCATAGGACAAGCTGCTTTTGTCAAACATTTGCAAAGTTAGCTCATTTGCAGGAAGATGTGCCATTTTTCCTACTGCTTTCTATAGCTTTTATCTTCTTTACAGACATCATAAAATGGATACAGGCTGCAAGTATATAGGTACTTAGGGAGAAAAATCTATTTCCCCTGCTATTTTAAACCCATATATTGCCAAGTTACTCATCTCAGTTGGATTGCATGAAGAGAGTCTTTCTTCAGGCCTCATAAGAAACAGGTCACCCGTGATGGTGATTCTTATATTCCAGTAAGCACAAGGTGCATTCAGGACATGTTCTCTGGTCAGTAATAGACCCTTTCATTAGTGATAAAGCCTAAGAGCAGAGGAAAGAAACTAATTAAGTGGCAAGGGGGAGGAAGAAGGGGGAGAAAGAAAACTTTTTTTTTTTTAAATAGTGAACCAGAGTTTCTTGGTGCTTTTTGCATATTATCTGGCCAAGCTAGAGTTTTCTAGAAATCCCCCTGGGTGACACAGCTGTGAGCTGATTGACATCTCTGAGCTTTTAGGTTTAGATGTTGTTCATTGTGCAGGTTCCTAGCTAGGAATCCCTAGGCAGAGGCCAATTTCTTAATCCTCATAAAATAATAAAGTGGAAAATCTCAAGAAGCAGTTCAGTTTCTGTTGCTATGCACACTGTTAAGCCAGGGGCTTGTCTTTGGTCCAGGGTCCTGAGGCTACAACTTCAGGGCTGTCACATCGAAGGTGGCAGCAGGACAAATTGTCTGTTTTAGCTTTCAGTGTCAAAGGGCAATTTTGGTCAGCATATTATTGATTTAATTGGCATCTGGACCAGATCTTAAATACATGCAATTTCAAAACTGCTTTAACATGCAAAGTAGAGAGAAATGCCTTTAACACCAATTTTGTGTGCAAAGAACTTCTCAATCCTTGTTGCAGTGCTCTGAAAACTGACAAAAGTGTCAGACTGAGTTAGAAATGGATTTTGTCTTTTAATATTTCCAACTTTTTCTGACTTCAGAGCTCAGGTAACATGGGGTGGGGAAACGGTTTCAGTGGATTTTGGAGGCAGGTATTAGCAATACAGCTAACAGCAGTAACGCCTAGGAAATCTCTGGCTGACCTATACTTTGTGAAATACATTCAACACTTCTGCTCATTAGCTGGAGATCATATATGAAGATAACACATGTGGTCTTCACTAGAAAATACTAGGCAGAAGCATCTTTGTCCTGTTGAAAGGCTGTTATTCCTCTTCAACAGATGTGGCTAAACAGTCATTTTTTAGTAAAACTTGCTTGCAATACCATCCATTTTCCTGTGTTATGCAGGTATGCAAGTAAAATTAGTAGTCTCAGGTGAATTCCTCTGCAGTTCAGGTCTATATTTGGGTTATTAAAAAAATAAAAACCTTAAATCTCAATATTCAAAGTGTTGGCTTGCAGATGTATTTTAGCTTTAAAATGAAGCTGGATTTTAGTTTAACTGCCTTTGTTAGACTTGATTCCTGCCCATTGACAGCAACCCAAGTTACTTCAAGGCAGCAAAACAAGAACTAGTGTAAGATTTAAAAAAAAAAAAAAAAAAAAAACTCCATGTTCCTGTCAGTCATAAAAGTCAGTTAATGGTTTTCTCTTGTAATATGGATTATAGCCTATACCTGCTTCCTGGAAAGCAGCTTTCTCAGGTCTATATGTGCTTCTAGAATAAATTCAGGATAGCTACATTGCCATAATCTGGGTGAAGATGGCTGCTGCAATCTAGCCCAAATATTAATGATTTCTTGGTCTTTCTCTCCCACCACAGAATTTAACTTCTTGCAGGGGCTGTACTCTCTCCTGTAGCTTGTCTGGCCTCTTTTTAGTGTTTTTCAGAGTATTATATACTGCTGGCCTTACTTGTGCCCAAACTAAATATGCTTCCTTGGCTTTAGCTACTAGTTCTCCAGTGGAACAGCAGTTCTTTCCATTTATTTTTAAGCAGAACAAAAAAGGCACTCTTTCACTTGGTTCCATTTCATAGGGAATATTAGGCTAATTTACTTCCATAAAAGCGAACATAAAAGATTATAATTCTATTGCTTAGGAAAATACTTTCTGACAGATTAGGGCATTTACTGATTAAAGGTTAGCCATTACACAGCACCAATACCCAAATGTGAGAAGAAAAAGTAGCATATAATGTGAAATGTCTCTATTCCAGGTTTGGTTTCTTTGCTTGTCTTCCTCACCTTCCCCCTTAGTGTCTCTATTTCAGCATAACTATATTCTAAGCATAACATCAATGAGTTAAGTGGTACTAAGAATGAACAATGGGAACTTAAAAGGCTTTGGAGTTTTTACCTGAAAATATTAGACTCTTTCTGAATCTGATATGAGTAGATGTGCATTAACCTTTGCTGCTGCTCTAGGTTTAAAAATATTAACCTGTAGCCCACTTTACATAATAAGCAATTGGAGCCAGACTTTAGTTGTGGCTCCAGAATCTGTATTTTCCTCTTTGGAATAGAGACTGCCTGCTGCATTTTCTTGGCATTTCTGCTCTAATAAAATAATCTCCTATGTAGCACTTAGGCACCTGCGATTATGCCTGTATAAATGAAATTAGGTACAGACTTGCCTTTGCCATCTGACAGCAGAAACAGTGGGAGGCAAATAACCTAGCTATGTTTATGATGGACTCTGAATGGGTTTATATTATTGCTTGTCATAAATAGCCTTGACAGATCAGGACATAGCTTCTATTCCCATGTAAAATGAGCCCTTATCAGTTGTGTGATGCTCTTGCAGAAGATCTGGTCTCTGAACTCAGCTTCCTCCTGCTTTGTGACTGAAGGAAATGGGATCTTGCTCTTCTAGAGCCGGTGCTGGTGGGAAAGGGAGCTTGCTGCAAACGAGCTGGGATCTTGTGCCCTAGTTCTGGTGGATCTGTGATAATAACTTTATGCACCTCAGGCAGTAAGGTTCACCCCTTGTCTGTTCTAGTGGGATACTGTTTTATTTTTTCCTGTGGTTCAAGTAGTATCAGAGACCTATAGTTATGTTGCTTCCACAGTGACCTAAACTGAAGACCTTTCCTTTGGACTTTCCCAGAAGTAAGTCAGTTGATCTGCTTATTTGGTGTTTTGTGTATGCATATTTTTGACATGACTTCCCTTTTACTTGTGGAGTATCAGTTAAGAACATTACTGTTGACTGGCAGTCCATTTATCATATGTATTACATCACATACATGTATTATTTATTTGCCCTTTGTTGTGCAAGTTGTTGTATTAAGCTCTTAAAAAATGGAGTAAGAAAGACATCACTCCTTCACAAAGATATGAAGGAGATGGAGAAAAGATGTGATTATACCAAGTGTAAGCACTTGTGAAACAGAACAGAGCTTTTAAAAAGACTGAGGCTAAATTGAAGGGACAGAGGTAAGAAGGAACCATGGAAAACAACAGAGGCTGAGAGATGAAGATAATCAGTGAATTGGAACAACATTCAGAGGACAGCAAACCGTGTCTGACCAATGGCTCAATACTATAACAGTTCCTTCATCTCTTCCAGCTGTCTAATTTGTGCCTTTAGCTGTACCTCTGAGTATAACAGAGGGGTGCGAGGGAGTCATGGGGCTTGGGAAGAAAGCTCTGTCTGCATGTGTCAGTTTGGAAGGTGCTGGAGGGGAAATGTGGCCCTCCTTACACCTCACTGTGCTTGCTGGGCATCTGCAGACCTAGCTGCTGCAGAGATAACGCATATTCTGGGACAGTGTGCATTTTAAAATTAGCTTTCTTTGCCAAGATTCTCAGGGTTTTGTGTCTGTTCGCATTTTTTGCATTTTCTTTGAACAGATGTACCGTACTGATACACAGACTTGTTGGCTTGTCCCATCATCTGTGACAGTCAGAGGAGAGGAAATGATCAGAAAGGTTGCATCCCAAAACACAGGGAGCGTTGGGCCTGTCTCTTGGATCTCAGTAATTGTTTGGTTCCTTTTATGCATCCAGAAGCAAAGCCAGTAAGCTGGGAAAGCAAACCCTCCTTCCTTTGCATGTGCCTTCAGTAGTCTTCCCTGTTCCCTTTCGTGAGCAGCATTCCTGTTTTAGGGCAATAGGGCTAGCTTTTGATCTGAGCATCCCTGCAGTCACTGATAACACTTTTCTTGACTTTCCTGATCTTTGTGCCCTGGATCAGCAATGGAGAGAGGGAGAAAGAAGCAAAGCAGGTTTAGTGAGAGCCTATGCTGCATCTGTCCAAATGCTTGTTTGGATTTGCCAGGTACTTCCTTGCAGTCCTGCTCTTTGCTGCTGCTCACAGATGTGCCAGTGAGTTTGGGAGACGTGCAGGAGCTGCAAAGTGAATTTCTGCTCAAAGACTGAGGCAAGCGGGGCAAAGTGCAGCCTCAGAAGCTAGAGCTCCTTCAGACAAATACCTTCGTAATACAAATAAGTTTATTCCAATGCATGACAGCTGTTGCTGCCAGAGTTCTGAAGTTTGTTCCTAGCGTGAAATCTAATGATGAATGAATTTAAAGCCTTAGAACTGCCAGTATGTTATTAGGCCTCCGGCACAGATGGCAAGAGAGAAAACAGACATGTGGCTGCGCATACAGGCCGGCAAAGTTGCGTGTGGTGTTTTTGTTTTGTTTTTATTTATATAGGAAATACAGATTCCTTAGCGTCATGGAGGAATGTGGCTCTTAGTCCTGAGGCAGGCAGGAGAAAGACCCAATGAACTATGCTTTTAACATTCATTGAGCAGAGCTTTGGGGAGATGTTGACTGTGGGCCCATGTGTTGCTGCTTTTAATGCTTGTCCACAGCCTTATGGGATGTCTCAGTGGAAGGAAATGCCAGTGAAACTGGCTTCAGTATTCACTGTATTCAGTATTCACTGGCTCCATGATTGAGGCTGCTGAAGTAAGAACCTAATCATGGTTTACACAGGTTTTGTTAGCATAACGAGTTTAGGAAGTGGTTGTGAGCGCAGCCCTGCCTCTCTGCGGATCGGTGTGGCCTTGGGGTGCTAAGGGGGCAGAGATGCCTGGGGCCACCCATCTCCTGCCCTCGTCTGAATGCAGATTGACCCAAGAGCTGTTGTGGCTCTCCTCAACCAGGCTTGGCCTCCCTCAGGGCTCCCTGCGCACTGCTGCCTCATGCCAGGAGTTCCAGGTGAGCTTGTCTGGCTTTTCAGTACTATCATATCATGTTATTCTTTTGATTAAATAGTCAAGGCAGACTGCTGGCCCAACCTTGGCCTGTGGGCACCATGTCCCTGCGGCCCCTAGGGCACTGGCCCAGTGGAGACTCTAGAAGCTTCTGATGGCCGCCACAGCGGCTGCTGGAGATCATGGAGATCAGTACTGGCGTGTGCAGGTTACCTCACTGTAAAGAGAAGGCAAATAAGTCACATCCTCTAGAGAAGGTGGAATAAAAGGTTTTTTTGCCCTTGTGGAATATTTGAGGGGAACTTGGCGTGTGTGTGTATATATATATACATATTAAAAATCGCACATAAAATCACGGAATGGTTGAGACTGGAAGGGACCTCTAGAGATCACCTAGTCCAACCCCTCTGCTCCAACAGGGACACCCAGAGCATATGGCAAAGGGCGGCATCCAGGTGGGTTTGAAGATCTCCAGAGAAGGAGACTACACAGCCCCTCTGGGACCCTGTTCCAAGGCTCTGTCATCCTCACAGGAAAAGTTCTTGCTCACATGGAGATGAAACTGCTTGGGTTTTAATTTGTATTCATTACCCCTTGTCCTGTCACTAGCCACCACTGAGAAGAATTTGGCTCCATCCTCCCTACAATCACCTCTCAGGTATTTGTACATATTGATCAGATTTCCTCTTGACCTTCTCCAGGTTAAACAGGCCCAGCTCCCTTAGTCTTTCCTCATAAGATAGATGCTCTAGTCCCTTAATCATCTTCATTACTTGTTTTTCTTCCCAGCAGCAACAGCTTGCTGAGGAAGTGCACGAACCTGTTTTTCTACCCTGTTTGTTCAGATTTAAAATGCAGGCTCCATGGGCCATAAATTCTGGGAACCAGCCTGAGATCTACTCAAAGTACCTTTCCCTAACAGAAAATGCCACTCTAGATATTCAATTTTAAGAATATGGAATTAAAAATTAACCCTTTTAAGCAGACTTAATGGCTTGTAAAATATTAATAGATGCACTTCTAAGTCTTGGAGCATATCAGGAGGGTTGTGAATTAGTTCTTCATTAACTTTCTATTGCTTTCATATATAAGACACCATACAGTACAAGTTGTGAAATGAACATATATGGTATATTTTCAAGCAATCTTCTAGCCTTGCGCAATAGTGAAAACTGTGTTTTACCTTAATGGGCCTGGGTGTTTGGCTCATAGTTGAGAACTGATGCTTGGCAGCTCAGTGTTTAAATTGAAGCTATGTGGCCTGGGCTTAGCCTGGGACATGAGTCCCCTTAGTTAGTCCTGGCCCATGGACAATGTGCCCTGGTAGGGTATTATCCTGGTATGCCTGAGTCTAAAAAGGAGATGGTCTTTATTAAAGCACGAATGGTGTATTTTATGCCCTTGGCCAGTCTTGGATGTACGACAAAAGCACAAAAATGTCCAAAACAATTTGACACAAAGTGCAACTAAATGAGAAGCCCAGGCTTTTCTGGCTCTTATGGTGCATTTGTTCTGTTCTTTACCTTTTGAATAAGGACTGCAAACACTTGCAGCGAGGGGAAATACTAAGCATGAGGCTAACTTTCAGTTTATATTCCCCATAGCATGTTTAATGTGACCATATAAGTGCTATTCTATCACAGCCAGGGTCCTTTAAGCTGCCTTTAAAGCACTTAGGCTAGTGCAAATGAGGAATAAATCCTTTTCTCCAAAGGACATAAAGCAGCATGAGAGGTAATATAATAAGCTGTTTATTTTCTATTTAGGGATGTCCTATCTGAGTACGGGTTCATCATTTGGGGCCGTGATGGTGGCAGCTTTTCTGCCTGCAGTCTTGCCCTGTGTCTGGGTCCTCCTAGCTGTAGTATTTTGCTCACTAGTGTGTAATACTTTTCACTAGACTATTGAAATCACTGGCCTTTTAAACAAAAGAGTATAAGAAACAGTTTTACTTTTATTTCTATAACTACAACTTTTCAGTAGAAGGATCTACTGATCTCCTTTTTTCCCTTGTTGTGCATGCAGTCTTTCAGTAGCAGCTTGTTACTCTCTGACCATTTAAAATTCTCTTTAAAGAAAAGATAGAAGAGAGATTGGTTTCTCATGCTTTTCATGTAATTTTTAAATATGAGAGCTTGCATTGTAAAGCCTATAGATGTGATAGGGTCCCTTTTACAAAGATGCACTTTTTTTAGAATGATGGTAGAGAGAAATATTGGTAATGACATGTTCTACTGTATACTTTGCAGGTGTAAATCAGAATAGCTCTGCTGAAGCAACTAGCTAATTTTGGATTGCTTCTGGAATAAATAAAACTGTTTTTGACCTATGTTTTGATGTAGACCGCTTAGTGACAATGTATAGCTCTGTTCTCCAAAAAACAGTGGCTGCTTGCTGCAGCTGCACTGTGGCCATTCAAGTTCCCCAAAAGATTTTGAGGGGTGTTATCCATTATGTGGAAGACTGAAGCTTATTTTTAGAAAAACTTGGGTGGATCAATAGGTGATGGGTATAATTCCTATTGATAGTTGCCCATTTTCATAGATGCTTGAGCTTTTTTCAAAAGGTGAGCTTGGAGATGCTGAGGGAATAATGTGAAAGATAGAGACAGATCATACTATATGTTTCATATACTTACTGTAGGCCAAAGATCAAAGAGCAATTAGTTTGATAAATCATATTCATGTCATTATTCAACTCATTGCCATATTCTAACCTGTAGGCATATTGGTGGTATTAAAACAAACTCAGCCAGTTAAACACCTGCTTTCTTTATGCTCGTTAAACTGTAGAAAGACTTAGGATTATTGATAATGGGACTCTCATGATTTGGACATTAAATACTGCTAAATTAGAAGTAGGTAGTTACTAACTGCTGGTAGGCAAAAAGAAGTAGAAAAGGACTTGAAGGTGTTTTAAAAACTGATACAGGAATAATCTGCTTACCATAGTGAGATTTCATGCCTGCTGCCTGCTAAAGTTCAGGTGCATTAAGGATGATGGGGAGAGAATTCCCACCTGTATTGTGGTTTTGTAGCAGGAAAAGCAGAGGGATAATGAACTGAGGACATGTATTTATTAATAAATACTTTTATTAAAGAAGGGGATCTTAGTTTATATTTGAAACACTGGATTAGAAGGTGTCTTTGGGTTCTGCTACTCTCTGGCTAAAGGATATGAGGAAAGGGGATTAAAGCAAAACTATTTACCATATGTCTGTCTACATGGAACTTTTTGGAGGATATTTGGGAGGACTGAGTCGTGTTAAAGTTAATGTACATCTTGTAAACATAAACCAGGTTTATAAAGCTCATAAATCTTTCAAGCACTGTCCTAGATCTTGACCTGCACAATATTCTCATGCTTTGTGCTTTATGAGCTAGAAGTGGTTGAGAAAGCTGTTTCAACATCTGACTGCCTTTAACTTGCCATCAAGCAGAAGAAATGCTGCTATCAGCCATAGTCATGCATGTCTGGCAAAAGGATCCTGAAAGAGGGATGTTGTGCTGTGATCAACCAGATAGTGACAACTGGAATGGAGATTGATATGCTGCTGTGAGCAGGATGTATCTCCTGCTCTGGAGAGAAGCCCGAGGGCATGAACATCCTGAGGTATCTGATGCTTCAGTGTGGCTGCGGTGCTGCTCGCTCCCTGCGTGCAGGAGCGAGCCTTTCTGCCGGGGCTGTTCCTCCACCATGGCTCGGGGGTGCTTGCTGAAGTTCTGCGGAATTTCTGCAAGATTTTTGTGGGAAGCTTGGAAGCTTTCATGTGTGATCTGTTCAGACTTAATTGTTAATAATGTGCATATAATTTTTTCTTGCCGATTTGGCTGCAATGGCAGATACAGCTGTTGCATCCAAGTGTTCTTTCTAAGGTGTAACCCAGTGTACTTGGCATGTAAGGAGAAGTCCTCTGTGCTGTTACTGGCAGTGAAGAGCAGCTCTGCTGTTAATTCTGTCTCGTCAAATCTTACCTATTGTATGTTGTCTGCACGGGGCTGTTGTGAAGTGGCCAGGGGGGTGACACAGTGAATGTGCTGTAATTCCAACATGTTTCTGATGGCTGCTTGGCAAATACAGAGTCTCATCTAGTACCTCCTGAAGAACTTGCTGAAGGCTTTGAGGTCAGACTCCCAGAAACACAAATGCCTCAATCCTAGACAGATGTCAATCTGGTTTGCATGATATGTTGCTCGCTACTGTTGTCATATGCATTCATATGTAACTAGACTGCTTCTCTTGCTGCTCCTAGTTTAAAAGACCAAGTTTGTAGGTAAACTTGGAGATAGGCTCTTCCATCTTCAAAAGCTTAGTGCTTTTTACCTTTCAAAGGGAAACTATACAGTCTTTCTGCTCAGCTCCACTAAGCTTCCTATTCTTAAGAAGGTGGGAAACCTGTGGTTTGGGGTTTCCTTCCAAGATATGCCAGTGTGAGCTGCCAGAGTGATTCTGATGGAGTGTGTTAGTCTGTAGTAACTGCTGTTCCTGCAGCTGTGGGCCCTCACCATGTGGGGCTTCAACAGCAGCCAGTGGAGAGCAAGCCCAGCTGTAAGAATGTTGATGCATTTTCCAGACTGATGTTGGGCCCAGCTGTAAGAATGTTGATGCATTTTTCCAGACTGATGTTGGGTAGGAAATAAATGGAAGAGGGAAGAAAGGCAATACCAAGACCTGAGGAACAACAGAAGTGATTGAATGCTTTTAATATCTTTAAGATGCTTAACTTATTCAGGCTTTAGACTTAGACCAGCTTGGTAACCATTTATATTTGTGCTTTAGAATACAAATTGAAGGCTGTAGTTGGAGATGGGGAGGGGGAAAAATTCAAAAAAAGGCATAGAAAAAGGGTGCCTGGCACTGAGGCTGCACTGCTCTTCTAAACTTTACACAGGACAAACTATAAACAGAACTAGAAATATACCTTTTGAACTACTTAATATGTAAGTCCATGAGCAGAACTAGAGTGCAAAGTTTGGAAGTAGCTGTCAGGAATCCAAATTGTCGTCTTATATTGAAAATGGAGGTACTTGTCCGAACTCTAGCAGGAGAGAGGGACACCTGCAAATGAACAGAAACTTTATTCCCTTCTGTAAAAAGGAGATTGCCTTCTGCTCTTCAGCTGTCCAGCACTAGCCTTGAGGGAGGTTGTGCTGTGCAGTAGGATTTTGGCATCTGGAATGAGAGGAACTAGACAGCATATGCAAGTAAGGAGAAATCATGTACCTTGTAAGAAAGCAACAGGTTTCTTATCAAACATATTTCAAGTGACAACATTCATCCATATATACACCAAATATAAATGATATGTAATATAAATATATATAATATACCCTTTAGTCCCCTGTGATTTTGCTTCAGGTTGCGCGCTCAGATCCTGGCACGGCTGTTGTTGACTGAATCAAGCTAAGAGGGAGAGCGGCGAAGGTGCCAGCAGGCACCAGAGCTTTAGGCGGATGAATAATGGGGGTGTTTGTTGTTTGGGACTCGGCAGACTTCAGGGCTGGGAAATTGGTGTGTAAACAAGCTAGTAAAAGAGATGTTCCTGCCACAGCTACTCTGCGCTATAAACAAGGCAATCAGTGCCTCCAATGTTTGTCAGTGAACATAAAACAACATTATAAGGAATAATGAAATATTTATAAGCCTTTTAGAAGTAATTACAATGGCGAGATATTTTGTGATTGCTCCTATATTAAACTAAATGAAAAATTAATTTTATATACAGAGTTCACTTTAAGACTTTTTAAAATAACTTGCCCTCCTTTTAGCAGTAAAGGCTGCCAAGTTACCCGATTAACGTGAACGTAAGATTCAATTCTCCTCCCATTAAAGTAATTTTACAAGTGGGTAACTTGTCTGATGTTGCTGCTCTTTTATCGGAGTGTACATGAAAAGAAAGCTGAGCTTTTACTGCTGATTATTTTGCCTTTCTTTGGCAATGCTGGCATTTTATGTCATCTTGCAGCACGAATAGACTTAGAGCCTGTACATTCCTCAGGAAAGGGGTCTGTTAGAGGGCTATAAATCGGGAGCTTAGCCTTGCCTTGACTTGCAAACCAAGGTGAGCTAGAGGAGCTCAACAAGTACTCCATTAAATAAAGCATCATGGTGCTCCAATATAAGTGTCATTTGGAGATAATTCTTACTGTGGTAGTCATTGAGACATTAAAATCTATGAATTCTGAACTTCTACCTTATAGTGGTTATGAACTGGTTGACTACAGTTGCAAAATCACTTGGGACAGGTCTAATTCTGATCGCACTGGAACTGCTTGTTTTTGGTAGGAGTTCCATCAGGAAAGGATGAGATGTTTTTGGAGCATTGCATTTTCTTTGCTTTCTTGGCCAATCTGTCCTTAAAACTTTTGATTCTTACTTCCCTAGTAAAGACATCAACAGGGCCATTGCAACACTTGAACTCTAGCCGGGTAAGATGGGTAATAGGCTCCATCCTATTCCATGGGGAATTCTGCCATTGGAACTGAGGAAAAAAAAAAATACAAACAGCAACTGAAGTAGTAAGACGGTTACAAAGATGCACTCAGCCTTCTTTATATCTGAAAATTAAAACAAACAAACAAAAAACTCTTAAGCTTAAGCACTTGTATCCGCTGCTGTGGGGAATTGGGGTGAGACCTTTGCCTCCTGGCAGGTTAGGAGACATCCGCAATGGAGAGATTTTGGCTGTACATGGTAACTTTGAATTCATTTAATGGTAGAGATAGGGGATGAGTTACATGCCTTTAAAGGAAAGAATGCTGTATTTACCTTCAGAATTAAAAGACTTTTGAGATGAACAAATGCAGCAGCAGGAAAATTCTGGTTTGCCTGAAACAGAGCCTGACTGAAGTGAAGAGAAAATGGAATGGTAAATGAAATGTCTAATAATGCTGTTCATGTTCTTACTGTAAGAAGTAAATACGAAACAGTGATAAATTTTCTTGAAAAGCATACAATGCTTCCAAGACCTACTGTGGAGCTAACAAATGAGGCTTCTTATGGCTATAAGGAGTAATAATGTTGATATAATTATAGGTGCCAAGTCTAGCAATCAACAATAAACAAATCTCAGCCAAGCGTGCTACAAGTAAAAGCACTTATTGCTCACTGTAGAGCTGCAGAATTGTCAAAAGAACTTGGTGGGGGGTGGAAAATGGGCAAAATGATGCTATTTTAATGATGAGCTTTGAATCCCAATGACTGCCTTTAGCAAGGCTCAGTTCCAAAGTCAGTAGTAACCAACCTGTGTGACTCATTAGTTATTTGCCTGGTGGCCATAGAAGATGACCAAGTCAGTTTTCAAAATAAAGCAGATAGAAGTTTACTATTGCTTTGGGAAGTGGGAAGTTCCAGTGACCTATGTGCTTAACTAGATATTACTTCTGACATACATGGAACATCAATATGTTGCATTAAAGAGCTGCTTGCGTCTTCTGAAATACTGATCCAGATCATGCTGTGCTTAAGTAATGTCAGAAAGCAGATAAATATATTTCTTATACAGAAAACAATTGCAGTGGCCAGCATACACTTGGCAAGTGAGACTCGTTCAATATTGCAAAATTCATCTTGTTACAACGTAGATGAATAGCAAACAGTTATCATCCACATAACATGATGTGGAGACTCATTACGTACATCCTGTGTTGTTCCTCACCTGAAGGAGGGTGAGCATCCACCTCCAGGGTGCTGTGCGTGGGCTTCCCCCCATAATTCTCACCATAGACACTGCCTCCTTGCTTTTTGGGCTCTTATCCGAAGAGAAGTTTCCAGATACTGTTACTGATGTTGTCAGCACCTCTGTACACTTCTGTTAAGTTGTTACTGGTTTCTCTCAGTTACTAGATAAGTAGTAGCAGTTAAATTCTGTTTGCCAAATCATCTATAACTTTCACTTTCTACTAGTGTAAGAGAAATAACAATAATAAAAAGATAATCTAATGAATCATAAGAACACAAGGAGTCCTAGGTCTCAGTCTTATGGTTTGGATCAAAAATGTCATGTTGGGGGGAAAAAAGGTGAATTCTATGGCCAAGTTATTCTCTATTACTTTAGCTTCACTATGCTCTTTAATATTGATGGCTGCAGGCTTAAAGCATGGAAAAGTACACTTGCCTAAAGCAATAGTAGTTATAGTTGAAACAGTCTGAAGTAGTTTGAATGTCCATTTATTAGTTTTGTTGTTTTTAATCTTACTGAGTCTGCAAAAATGCACTTAACACTGGAAATGGGTGTTGTATGAATCCCTAATACTTCCTTTACTTTTTGGAATATCCTTGTTTTGTTTCATTTAAAATATCCTTCTCAGCCATCCAAAAGTGAATGTAAGCTTACTTCTCTGGTATTAAATTTTATTAAAAATGTCCTTCCGAGGCATAAGAAGGGGGGAATGGTCACTAGAGGGAGAAGCATCCTGGAGATAAGTGCAGAAATTTGCTTTTCTGAAGAAACTGTTTCATGTGGGAGTTTTTATGCCTTTACTTTTCAATGGTTTCCTCAGCCCTTGTCCCACACAGGGGACTCGCTGCTGCTCTGAGCACTGCTGTAGCTCATGGTCAGTCGTGTGAAGAGTCCTGTGGGGGAAACGATGAGAGACTTGAAATCCAAAGATGCTCATTAGGTTACAAGTGACTCCTGCCAGAAAATTGGTCCAGGTATTGAGGCAGACAGGAGGCCAGGTACTGAGGCACTAGTTATTAAGCCATGTGGTTAAGCTGGAAGGTTAGCTGGTAATTCAGACTGGTGTAAAGCAAGAACCATAGCGAGACAGAACCATGGAGGTAGCCAGGTATGCCCAGCACTGACTCTTCTCCCAGCTTGGTTGCTCCATCCTCTTGTGCCATTTCTAGTGGCCTTGAGGGATTTGGAGTCTGACCTTGCAGTGAGCTCTGGGTATAGAACCCAGCCTCTAGCCTAAACATACTGGAGATCAGTGTAGAGTAATGTAACAGAGAACAGCTTGATACCACAGTCTCTTTTGGTGCTGGGTATTGTACAATCACCAGTTGTAGCAAAGAACCATCCTTGCCACAGAACATTGGCAAACTAAGTAACAGGAGAGAAAAGCCTGTCCAGCCAGCCTTCTGCCACATACCACCAAAAATCAAGTTTGCTCCTTGCCATTTTCTTTCCGTAGGTGTGAAAAAGTTGATATTTCCAAAATGTTTGTTTTTACTTAGCAAAAAACCTGCCATCCATCCCTGTTTTCCACAAAATGCAGATTTACAGAAATTATGCTTCCCAAACATATGGGATAGGATGTTTTGAGTTCAGCTGCCCATGGCCAAGGCAGCCTGGGGCCACAAGTGTGTGAGGAGCTGGGTGGTCACCAAAGCACCTTCATCTCTTCCTGCTTCCACCTCGGACGCAGTGGCAGAAGTGACTGCAAGAGGTGCCCCCATGTTTCAGGCAACACGTTTTGTTCACAGTTTGGATGGCCCCTGTGTGTCCCAGCTCTGTCTGCGCTGCTCCTTGTGCTGCTGCTCGGGGCCCTGCCTGGATCACTCTGTCTGCCACTTGCTCTGGGGAGAGTCTGCTCCTCATGTCATGTTGATAACTTGGTGAAAGGGAGTCTGAAATTCACATGCCACTCAAGCTTGGTCCCCACTTCAAGTGCAGCCCCTGCTTCTAAGGTCCTGGGGCCGCATCTCTAGATATGTCTAGAGGGCTTCTTGGGGGCTGTTTTCTCTGCAAGGTGTAAGGAACCTCACTTAAATGTCTATGAGCTTAAGCAGGAGAAAACAAAGATTACTCAGATTGCTGTTGTCTTCCACTTCTGTTGCTGCCCAGACTAGGGGGTAAAGCAGTATGGTGTAGGGTAATGAGAGAATACCAGCTTACTCTGGTTTTTTAAAAAAGTGAGATACTACCTCCATCAAATGTTAGTGGTGGCTTTTATGAGCAAATAGGCTCTCCTAATTGTCAGGTTGTGCTGTCTTAATCCCAGTTTTGACTACAGCTGCAGGACCAGAAGGTGTGGGGGCACTTTGCAGTATGAACTTAAGATGCACAAAGTCTGGAGCACCTTAAAAAGAAAAGGTGGAGGGAAAAAGGTGTGTGTGTGTGGGGGGGAAAGACCTCATGGAAGAATTTTGGAAGGAAAGTTACCTGGAATTAAAGCCATGTTGGTGTTCTTACGGGCAGTGGGCGCCGATGACACCCCGAGGCGCCGCCTGGCGCCGCGCCGGGAAGCGGCTCCGCGGCTCTTAAGCGGAGCGGGAGCCCTCGGAGCTCGCAGAAGGCGCATCCCTCCTCGGAGGCAGCAGCCTCGGCCTCCGGATAAACAAATAAATAAGAGAGAGCGGGAGAAAGTGCAAAACGTCCTTAAAAAATGTCAAATCCCTGTGGCAGCCCCGACGATGCGGTGAAGCAGCGGAGCAGAGATGGGAAGCTGAGGAGGGAGGATGTGGCTGCTTCCCAACCCCCGGGGAAGAGGGTGAAGCTGGGGGGGGGC
>NW_010584302.1:21595-39255 GCF_000705375.1 Tinamus guttatus | reverse complement strand
TTGGGTGCCCACCCTGCGCGCCCGGGGCCGTTACCGGAGCCAGCGGCCACCGTCAGGCTGGCGAGTGCCGCGTGGGGTGGCCGAGCTCGCTTCCCGGCCGGCCGGCACCAGCCCTTATATAATTCCGGGCTATAGGCGACTTGCGTGGCGTTACCCGCCCGACGGCTGAAATCGAGGGAAAATGGTGCAAAGGGGCACGCGTGGCGTGTTCCGACGTGCTGGGCGCGCGGTGGGCAGAGGAAGCCCCGTGTCCTGTGCGTGGGGTGGCAGAGGGGCTATATTTGATTTTTCTTCTCAACAGCAAGCACTGAATCATCTTTGTGTGTATGTGTGTGTGTGTGCAAGGGAAGGACCATTTCTCATGCACTTGCTGGGGCCTTTTATTGCAGCTAATATCCCCATTTGCTAAAACTGTTTACACAAAGGTAGAAGATCAAATGCTGTTGTAATAAAAACCTGCGTGTGTTTGTTTTGCTTATTTTATAGTATTTTCAGTAGCCGTGGTGAGACCTGCCGGGCCCCGGTACGCGTGTGGGAGTGTGTTTTGTGTGTTTGCTTCCATGTAGCCCTGTATCGTGGTGAATTTTTAATGGTCACTTGTAGCCCTTTACGCAGATTGCTTTAATCAGCATTTGTGTGTCCCTTTTATGCTCCCTGTTGGCATGGCTCTGTCTTCTAGCGAGCTGCCTTTTCAAACACCATTGGATTTTTCGAGCTGAATCTTCATGCTTATTGCATCTGTCACTTCTGGGACTCGCTCCAAGCAAAAGGCAGAGATTCGGCGTAATGGCAGTGGGAAGGAATGCACAGAAGGATAAAATATCAGCGCTCGCTGGTGATAGCGCGACGGAGCGCGCGCGCGCTCGCATCCCGTGCAACGCGCCCCGCTCCGACGCGGAGAGCTTCCCGGCTTGCCCGGGCGCAGCGTTGCGCTTAGACTGCAGGAGCCTTCGTGGTGCTGTTTTCATTTGATTATCGATTCCAAGAAATACAATCAGCCTGGATGCCAGCTTCCTATTTTGAAGACATGAGCAAAACACTTCCTGGCCGGAGTTTTGAGCGTGGTGAGGTCATCAGCGCACCACTCCCAGCGCCAGGAATGTCCTCCCATGCAACGCACAGGCACTTTTTTTTTTTTCCCCTTGACTTTTCAAGTCGGGTTTTGTTTGTTTTGATTCCGTTCTTTTGTGGCTTTCCCGATAATCGCAGTCCTCCTCTGGGGATGTGTTGGGACAGAAACTCGCTGCCGATTTGAAGTGCCCCAGTTTGAGCGTTCACAGGGCGTCAGAAGAATTAAGTGTCCGCGTTCAAGTTCTTTCCTGTAGCCTCCCCCCACGTAATATTTTCAGTTTGGTTATACTCTGCTTTTTAAGCGTGAGGCTGCTCTGGTTTGAAACTGCTTACAGCTTCAGATTCTGGTGACGCTGGTTACGTAGCCGTATCTGGAAAATCAGAATGTCAGTGGCTTTGGGGCAGAGCACGAGCTGGGCTTTTTGTCGTGATGTGCACAAAGGAAGGTGGCGGTGGCTTTGCTGCGCTGAATGCCGTGTCCACACTGGGGCCAAGGGAGATTTCAATCAACTGATGCGTTGCAGGGAAGCTGGTAGTGGAAAGGGGTTATTCCGGAGGTGCCACATGTGCCAGTGTGGTTGGGAATCCGTTATTGGGCCCCTTCTTTTTGTTTTTGAATAAATTGTTTTATTCTAGTGAGCAATTGCGCTAAAACAAAATTATTTGCCTCTCAGGCTGTGGTTGTTCAGTGTATGATTGTATATGTGTTCATATGTGTGAACATATAGGTGACTTCATGCTTATACGAGAAGATGGCAGTGTTGGGCACAGAAAGTGTCGGGCGACAGCGGAATTATCTGGCTGCTCCGATAGCCAAAGCGCTGCCGGCAGCAGGCGGATCCTGGCCGATCCGTGCAGGAGAGCACGGACTCTACCCCAAGACCGGGATTCCCTGCGTTCCCAACAGATGCCAGCCTGGAATATTTTCCCATCTCTGCACTGAAGGTCGCTCCCCGATAATGATCAGAAATTAGCAGTGCTGTCAAGCTCTTCCTGTTTAGAGCATCATTGCATTTGACCTATTATAAATGAAATTGATGCGTGCGTGTATATGTTTTTGCAAGAAACATAAATATGATGGAAACTAATGGCAGGATGTGAATTGAGATAGTGATAGGGCATAAAATCAAGGCGTTTGTCTGGGCCCTGTTGCAGGCTTGTTGCATGCCCGTGTTGCATTTTTCCCTAAACCTCTCCCGTAGCACTCTTTAGACCCAGGTTTTTTCATTTTTCTTACCCTGAAAATCGAGGCTTTCCAGGAATGCTAATACGACAGCTGTAATCTCTTTACAGCAGCCTTTTCTGTAAAAAGTCACTAAGTGCTGCTGCCACGGGAGCTGCTTTTGTGCCGGGACCCCATAAACTCCTCAAAATCCTGCTGTGCAGGTCAGGTGCTAACCAGGAGCTTGACAGGCAAATCATGAAAATGGCAACACGCTAAAAAAAGTTTTATTTTTCACTTTATTTTTTAAGTTTTACTGGGGGAAAACCCCCAGCTGCTGTTTTGGAGCCCGGCTCGTGGGGAAGGGCTCAGTTTAAAAGAGCCTGAGCAGAACACGGGCCCTTTCACTGTTCTTTGCTATATGCTCAAATAGGCCTAAAGATTTAAACGGTAACAACTTATTTTATACCCTGAAAGGTTCTCCAAGATTCCCGGGCTGTCCCTTGATGTTTTGCAGGATGTGTGTGCAGGGAGCCCCTTCACTCTGCACAAGGACAAAGTGGAGCCGAGATTTTCATAACTATTTTTGCAATCGAAATTGTTGACTGGTTGTTGCAGGGACAGATTAAAGGTGAGGAAAAAGGTAACCAATAACCAGCACGTTCTCTGTTATCATACCCCTGTCTGTCAGGAGGTCACTCGCTTCTCTAGACATCTTCAGGGCAGACCTGCATTTTTAATGCTAAAAGCAAAGAGATTTTTCATGTTTTTTAAAGGAAGCAAGCAGGGGAGAAACCCTTTCTCTTGCCTTCGTGCAACACAAGCCTCAAGAAAACACGCAAGGATTAGTTCAGTAGATCGCATAGCATTTGGATGGTTTTCTTTTGCTAATTTCAAAAAGATGGTAAAATTGTTAATGGGTTGGTTGCCAAGCTGGCCTCGCCTGCACCTTCTCTTCCCAAAATGTGCTCATTCCTTGGATGATCCGTGCGCTGGTAGCTGCGAGCACAGTCAGACGATTCCGCCTGACACTGAGCTGGGCCTCTCAGCCCATAATTAGTTTTTCTCGTTTTCCATTTTAATAATTTAATTTCCAAAAAGCAATGGAAATAAAATTGAAATAATGGTGGGATCGTGCTTAAACTGATTGAATTCAGTCTGATGTCATTGGGTGCACTAAGGGGAGCGAGCAGCTTTCAGCTGGAATATTGTCATTTGTGTTTAGGGTTAATGTTCCCTCTCAGAACGGGCAGGGCTTTCCTGTGGCTTGCCAAGATAGGTGCAAGTCCTCTCCAAATATTGCCTGGTTATAGTGTCTGTTTTTGAATTTTCTTAATCTAAATGCTGAATATTAACGCAGCTGCTTCTGAATTGCTATCAAATATGCATATCAGAAATTTCTGATCGGCAAAAATGCGGATCAGGAAGAGTGTTTGGGGGAAGCCTTGTTTCCATCCCTGTCCGAACGCAGGGAATATGCTTCATCTGCAATTCCCGCTGTCAGTAATCTGGGGAAAATTAGATTTCGGATCACTCTGGTCGGAGTATTTTGAAATGTGGGAACTTATCTTCCCTCCCCCCTTCATCCCCTCGCTTCTGCATAGAGTTGCCATAGTTACTGTGCTCCCGAGCTGTGAAAAAGCCATTGTTTATCCCAAATCCATAAAAGTGCCGTATGGAACCGCGGCGTTCCGGAGGAGCCCCTGGCCGTGCAGGTCTGGCCGGGCCGCTCGCACCACCCGGAACGGCTGCAATTTGCCCCACGCTGGGACCAGGGCCCCGGTGTCCCCCGGCGCGGGGTGGAAGTTGAGTCATCGGCGACAAGCGGCAGCAACGTCCCCAGCTCGGCTCTGCCTCCCAAAACGCCTCCTTTTCCCCTTGCTTTACCTAAAAGCCTCCTCGTGTCTTAGTTCACACCGGAATGCTGAAAGCTTGGCTCGTCGATGGTGCATGCTGAGCATTTGCTTGTCTGTTTTTCAGCATCTTGCCTCTGGTTATGGTTGCAAGTGTTTCTTACATATCGATGCCCCTGCTTGCAACTCGGGAATGTGAAGTTAAGGAATTTGCTCAAGGTCCTTTGGATGCCAGGTTGGGTCCTTCAGATACTGGTTGGAAATACTAAGGGTGTTCCCTGTTTATAGGTGCTTTATATATTTGCATTGACACTTGGGAGGGAGGCGGGGGGTATAAAGCACCATTCACCTTTTACCAGTATCACACATGTCCAGAGCACTGTGGGGTCCTGAAGACTGCAGAAATAGGGACAAAGCCATCTTGGTGGGTGCATTGGTTAAATCTTGGAGTTTGCAGGGATTCTCTTTTTTAAAGTAAAGTTGATTTTTGGTTTGGGATCCTGCTACAAGGCAGGAAAAGGTCCCGCGCCAGCTTAGCCGGTCGTTCTTTGCCAGAGGTTCCCCCTGCACAAATTGGCCCTGCTGATCGCGGTGCTCTCAGCACCCCGTTCATCCCCCTGCCTTGAGGTGCCTCCTCTAAAGGCAAGTTGCCCTAATTGCCCTTCCTATTTCTCCACGCTTCAGCCCCACGTGTGCCATCCCTGCGCTCTTCAATCCCCCCCGATGCTCCTTTGGGGTGAGGGTTCTCTTTTTTGTTCTTTCCTCAGCGCTCGCCACACTGATCTCCTGGCTGCTAGGGGAATTCTTAAGCGCTCTGATAAATGACCCCAAACCCAGCTGGGGTTTGTCTGCGCCCCTCGTTTCCCTTGGTGCTGTCCCATTGCCCTGTGCCCCAGGGCTCTCCGCAGGGTTGGGGGTCAGGCTGGATGCGGCGGCCGAGCCGGCAGGGAGCAAAGCTCAAAGGTTGGCGAGAAAACAAGTCCCCACTGCAGCTTTTCCTGCTTCTTGCCCCCGAGCTCCATCCTTACAGTGCACCAGGAGTGCTTATAGAAGCTGCTTAGGTAAATGCACTCTCATAAGTTAAATGTTTTCATGCCTACCTGGAGCGGTGACACCGCTGCTCCAATCCCAGGTGGATGAGATCTCCGCTACGGTGATGCCTGGAGCGGGTGCCCAAGCACAGGACAGCGACTTCGGCCTCAAAGGGTCGACGATCAGGAACATCTGCAAGAGGGAGGAAACGTGTTTGAACTTGGAACCCTTCGTTAGGGCAGATGCTCGAGGGGCCGTAATTGGCACTGCAAGACGCCGATTTAAACTCAACTTAGCAGGTTGAAATATCTGAATTTCAGTTTTAGCCTCCTCCCTCCTTTCTTCCCCCCACCCCCAATTTCAAATTGCATGTTATGGAAACAGGACGGGAGGACAATGGTACCCTTGGAATTATAGGCTGTTTGGCCAGCAGAGCTGGCAGGACAGCAGATGGAAATGTGGAGAAATACGTGCCAGCTCCAACTGTGAGAATCGAGATTCATTTTGCAGCTTATTTGTTCAGTGTTAATATCTGAAACCACTTGGACACGTGCTCACGTGGTGCTTGCGTTGTGCTGTTTGAACCTTCTGCGTGTCTTTGGGTCAGAGATACTGCCTTTGATGGCCAATCATTGCACCTCTTATTTTGAGAACAGCAGAAGCAGTTATATATGTGAAGGAATCAACTGGCTTGGGACACAGAAGTCATTGAATTGGGCCCTGTTTTACTTAATGTTGGGGTGAAAGTATTTCTGTCAATGCAGTGCCCACGTGCACCACGTGGAGTGGATATGGAGTGTCTCCAAATCACGCTGGCTGGGACGATGGGGACCACGGTGATGCTCCAGGCTGATGGGCCAGGTCCTTGGGCAGTCACATTTGCCATTCCCGGGCTGGAAACGAGTTGCAGAGAAGGCACCGATGGTGTCCTGCTGTCGTGTTGATCCCGTGGGTGCCCTTGGTGGCCTCCTCGCCCCTCTCGGAGTTGCTCCCGAGGCAGCGCCGTTCCTGCGGCCTCGTCCCTGGCGCTCGGGCTGGTTTCGTGCTCGTCTAGCAGGGCAGCGGCGCCCGTGGGCAGGCAGGGCCATCTGGAGAATCCTGCATCCTCGCGCGGTCGCTCTGACTCACCCTTGGCTGCTCTGCTCATCCCCTGTTTCTGCTTTATTTCCAAGTGCTGAGGAATTTGTGTCCCTGCTCGCTTGCTGCCTGTCCTGGAGAGCTTTCTGTAGCTCGCGGTGTCGGGACGGCCCGCGGGCAGTGATTTTGCAGAGCACTGGAGGAGCAGATACCTGTGGCCTCTCATCCACGACACAATCTTGGTCCTGAACACATCTTCGGTGTTTATAGTTTCTTCCTGTAACATAGCAAGACATGGTGCAATTTGGGAGGAGCAGAAAACACTTTTAAATCCTTTTGCTAAATATCCTTGTCGCTTCTTAGGGAACAACCGAATTGATTGCAAGCAACTAGAAGTGCTGCAGTCTTTCCAACAGCGTCTTAAAGTTTAATAGGAAACGCGTTTATCTTAGAAAACACCGTGTTAACCAAATTGCCTTCATGTCTGCAGCTCTTTTGTCTGTCTGCAGAATCAGGAACCCTGAGCACGTTATTGCAGCTGGGCTTTCACGCGGGGCTCAGAGCAGAGCTTCAGAGGCTGCTCGTGAGCCGCTCTGTCACACACAGAGCGAGACTTGGCTTTCCTGGTCGTTTCGTTTAGGTCCATTTGATTGCGTTTTGAAAATAGAGCCTCTTTCTACTGCGCTGGAGGCCCAACAGCAGACACGGCGGTTACGCTCTGGCAGCCTCGTCGGAAGGACCTGGTGGCCTCCAGCTGGATGATGAGACACCACGAACTGGGTAGAGAAGAGCTCTTTCCCCCTTCATAACCACCATCCCTAGCTGGTGCTATGCTTTGATTTCCCAGGATAAAAAGATCCAGCCTGCAATGTGTCCCTTAAGAATACGGCCTGGAAGGAGCCGGCACGCAACCTTGTAAGATCAGAAGAATTCAGCGAATGAGCGTAGGGCTCTGAACAGGCTGCTACTTCCTTGTTAGCTTTGCTGTGCTGATAGGAGAAGTAGGTCAGCGCTGCAGGAAAAGGTCGTTATCTGCAAACTTCTCTTAACCGGAGCCCTGCGGCTCGGCCCGTGAGGGAGCGCAGGGAGCTGTGCTCTCCTGGGTGTGTTTTCCTTGGAAAACACGGGTTTCCCGTGTCGGAGCGCGGCCGCTCGGTGCCACGTGTGCAGGGAGATGGGCTCAGGGGCTGCTTATTCCACACGTGTTCTTGTGATTTGTTTTTAGGCGTTTATTTGGCTCGTGGTGTTGCCTTTAGGGAGTTTCGGCCTGGGGTTTATTGCTGTCACCTGTACTTTGCTCCCCTTCTTGCCTTCTGATTGTTGCAGTGTTTTTATTTTTGCCAATTGTTTTAGTGCTGTTTTCAGCAAACTGGCATCATCCAAACATCCTCAAGTGCAGCACATACCATCACCTATGAGACTGGTGGCTTTAATACCAGCTGGAAGAAGACATAATTAGAGATGTAAACCCAATCAGTGCCCCTTTTGTATCTAAAAGGGATCCAAAGCACTTGCTGCTGAAGCTGGAAAAAAATCGCCTTTGAAACTGACTCCTGTCCCCTGTTTGTGGTCTACACTTGTATCTTCATTCAGGTTTTTTCCATGCAGATCAGGCAGTTTCTGTTCTGTTTCAATTTCAGGACCTCTTTTGCAAAGCTGGAATCAAAAACACAGAAAGGTTTCTATAGCCCCCACTGCTGCAATGCTGAAAACCATTGGCAAAGATCAAATAAAAAGCAGCTGCTTTATAATATTGGCAGTTCAGAACAGTTAACACTGGCAAGGTGCGAGGCTGGACAAAACACCTTCTTGTGCTTTCCTGCTGCCTTTCTGCTGTGGATTATGGTGTTAGCAAGACACAAAGTAGTTCTGTGCGTGCCTGAAGTTTCATTTTCAGGTGCTATTGGACTTTTAATAACAACAATAGCAAAAAGCACTGCAGCAAGGAAATGCCTTTATTTTCTGACAGTTTTTTTTTTTTCCGAGGGGTGTGACGGTTGTTATTTTTGTCCGGGGGTTGATGCTGCTGCTCGCTGGCCTTTTTTGGAGGTGGGAGCGCGAGTTCCTCCTCGCTGCTCGTGCAGGGCTGGGGTTTGCACAACCGCTGCAGCGTTTCCCTTTGTCACCTCCCTGTCCCACTGCTGGCCCCCCAAAAAGCCACTCTGAGTAATGAGTTTTGTGCATTCATTGCTATAGCTTTACGCTAGATGACACATAACCAAAGTCAGGCGATGCTCTGTTCTGGCTAATGATTTTTCAGCTGCGGTGCCCTTCCTTAAACCATGGTAAATGAACTAGTGCGAGCCTGTAAAATATAACTGCAAAGCAGTAGGAGCAGGAAGATCCCCCAAGAAGATGAATCGCTGCCTTCAAGTGAAAATATCCACCGCATCCCCATGTGGGCATGAAAAGGCTGTCAGCCCCAGCATGGGAGACGTGCGCTGCAGACTGGCGTGCATAGGTTAAGCTCTTAGGAAATAACATGCTGCTCCGTGATGTCCTGGAGATTTAAGTGTCGGAGACATTTCTGACTTGGAGTTGTTGGTGTTACGGTGACCTCAGCGTGACTGCTCCGCGGTGCAGCTCTGAAAAATAGTCGTATCAAATATTTCACGGCTTAGAACAGGCACCTTGCGCTTTATCCAGAAGAGCAATTTTAGCCTGTCTTAATTTGGGGTTATGTTTCTGAATGTGCTCTGCTCCCCAGTTGAGATATAATCAAATTCCCTGGTAGTTTGTGGTTTAGGTTCCCATCCCAAAATAGAACCTTGCCAGCGGTATAACAGCTGGAAATTTCAGTATTAAGTTCATATTTCAGCTTTTTGTCTTCAAAATGAAGTGAAATCAGATGGCAGGATCTTGCTCAACCTAGACTTCAGTAACCAAAGACTGAAAATAATCCGTGCACAAATACGATGTATTTTGGCATCGTGACCATCTGTAGTAGCGTCCGCTCTTGGTTTAAATAGTTTTGAACATCTGAAAACAAATGTTGTGTCAGCAAAGGGCTTGGGATGGACTGACTGGAAGTGCTGTGCCATGATGTTCCGTGCCGGCCTGTGCCCAGGTATTCCTGCTCGTGCCTTTCCGTGCCGTGGGAGAGCTGGGCCTCTTCAGCCTGAGGAAGAGGAGGCTGAGAGGGGACCTGAGCAGTGTCCATAAGTACCTCAAGGGAGGCAGTGAGGAGGATGGGGCTGGCCTCTTTTCACTGGTGGCCACCGACAGAACTAGAGGAAATGGCCACAAACTGAAGCACCAAAAGTTCCACAGAAACTTAGGGAAAAAATTCTTAACCGTGAGGGTGCCAGAGCACTGGAACAGGCTGCCCAGAGAGGTTGTGGAGTCTCCTTCTCTGGAGATCTTCAAACCCGCTTGGACGCAGTCCTGTGCCACGTGCTCTAGGTGACCCTGCGTGTGCAGGGGTTGGACTAGATGATCCCTAGAGGTCCCTTCCAACCTCAATGATTCTATAATGATTCCATTTCCTTGTTTTTTATGGAAAAGTCCTGCCCCTTGCCTCCCGGTTGGGTGATTCCCCCGAGGCGCTTCGGGCTGTGTGAGGGCGGCCGTGCGGCCTACGCGGCGCCCGCTCCGTGTGGGGACCCACGCGCTGTCCGCGCGGGGGAACGGCCCCGCGTTGGGAAACCACGCGCTCCGCAGTGAAGAAATGCTAAAATCAAGCGATTAGGAAATACCTGGTAACGCTCCCTCGTTCCCCTTTCCGTGTGCATCGGGATGTGGTGGCAGCTCCCACCCTGCGGCCTCGCCCGGCACCGGGACAGCCGGCGCTCCCGCTGCCTCCGCACGCGGCGGGTGCCGGAGACGGGGCCTTTCCAAGGCCTCCGGAGGCTGCTTTATCCTCCCTCCCATACGTGGCCCTGTACCTCATTTACCAGATGATGCTCAAAGTGTTTGGAAGAGGGAATTACTAGATTCTTGCGGCCTTCTCGCTGGTGCTTATCCCCATAAGGTGCAACTGCTGCGCAGATGTGGCTGAGCACTGCGTGCAGAGGAAGGACATCATCATCATCATCTGTGATGGATGCACGGGGGCCTCAGGCTGGGAGCCCATGTGGAAATACCTGATTATTGGTTTGGGGTGATCAAGACTTTCTGTTCTTCTTCAGAGAAAGCTTTGAGCTCTGAACACTCGTCCCTCTTGCAGATCAGACTCCAGCACCACAAGCCAGGTCAAGGCAGCAGCGCTTCAGAAATATCTGCACTTCCCTCTACCAGCCCCTTGGCAAAGACATGGAAAATCCCATATTCCAGAGCAGCTCCTGCACCAGGGACACTGTCCTTTCCCCCTGTCCCCCTGGTCTCTTTGCTGATGCGGCAATGTCCTCGGTATCGCACATCTTTGGCGCTAGTGGCATTGCCTATAGTGCATCTTGGCCTCTTTTAATTTTTCCCTTATCTGCTTCTCATTTGTTGCTAGTTCTCCCCGCCTGTAAACCGCTTGGTTCAAAGCTGCCGTTAAAGTGCACGGTACCTCTTCAATAAGACTCTCATTTAGATGGAGGTGGAGGGGCTTACCATAAACAGATGCAACTCTTTGTATCTCGCTGCAGTTTTCCATTTAAGGGAAAGCCCTCGTTCTTTCCAGTCCTGATTGCCACCATTTTATAAGGAAGTACAGTTCCCTATCTAGTTGATTTATATCTTCTCTTCCCCCCCACCCTTTTATTTTAACGTAGCCTCTGGCTAATTGCGACTTAAACCAGCCCTTTATTTCCAATGCGGCTCTCCCGAGCGGATCAGGTCACATGGGCCGAGCAGGATTTGGCCATTAGTGGGGGGTTTTCCTGTCAGTGTTCCCTAGCAGGATGCGTTTCCTCTTGCATAAGCAGCCTGAAAACCCTCCGAAGCCACAGCCATACATCTGCTGGATGCTTTAGACAGATAAACCCTTTATAAACAGGAAAATGGGCAAACTCATGGTAGCGCTTGTGACACATCGTGATGGGAGATCAGAAAGCGAAGCCATGAAGAGCAGCTCTGTGCGAGCGGCTCTTGGGGCACCCGCAATTCCAAAGATCCCTTTAAACCCCAGACCCTGGACTGTGCAGCGGCGAGACGGGAAGCAGTTCAGTGTGGGGTGAAGTTCAGCTGGAAGTTACTTGACATTTGGGGAAAAAAAGTCCTTTCTGGCCAAAAAAGCCGTCTCCCCGGCCGTGTTGGGAGCCGCGGCGCGGGGACGAGCACGCTCGTGGGCGGCAGCGCTTACCCCGCCCCCTTTCGCTCTTACCCGCGCGGCTCGTCGGGTTCTGCTGAGGGCTCTCACTCTGGCAAAACACAACCCCCTTTCAGCGCTCTGCGGTGAGGTTTTACATCCTCTAAATTTGTTCTTTGCTAAGAAAGACGTTTCCTGTTTAGCAAGTATCTGCTGATGGTTCCAGCCGCTTAGTTAAGATTTAGCAGCGGAGGCAACGAGCGAATTAGACTTCCCTTCTTGAAAGTGCTGCTCTAAGACCTCTCTCCATGAGTGAATCTTCAGCATTCCCATAACCAGTGTTCTGGGTGAAGCCCCCGGGATGCGCTCCCTGCCTCCGGGAACAGCGCTTCCCGCTGCCTTTCCCTGGGATTAGCCGGATCTTGCTGCGTTTTGCAGATAGGGTAAAGGCTGAATCAGTCTTTTCAGCTGGTGAATCATTTCAGATGCTGGAGGCTTGTTTTATAACCCTGCGGGTGAAAAACGAGGCTGTTTGCAGAGCAGGGCCGCTCTCCTTAGGGGTCTCCATCTGCAGCACGTCCCATCTATGAGCGCACGCGGTCCCGGTGGCAGCGACCCTCCGTTGTGGAGGAGGGATCCCTGGCACTGCAGAACGGAGAAATAAGTCAAGATACTAAATGTTCTTCCCCTTCTAACAAGAGCTGGGGGTAGGGAGAAGAAACCTCCTCTTTTTGGTGCTCGGGACCGAGCTCGCCCTGGTTTGTTTTTCACCTGCTCGCTTGCTGCACGCTGCGATCCCCCGTCTCTGCCCTTTCCAAGCGCAGCCGGCATGGGAGGCTTTTTTTCCCTTCCCTTTGGATCGCAGCCAGATCGGATGGCTGTGATCCAAAGCCAAGAATCCCTCCCTTTGCTATGGAAATGAGGCCGTGGAGGCTGCTCGCCATGTGTTCACCGAGCGGGGAGGAGGGCGGCCGAGGTGCGCTCCGAAAACCGCTTGGAGCAAATAGAGGGGTTTTGGGGAGCAAATGCGGGTATTTTGGGGTGCACATGTTACTACCTTTTTAGAAGGCCCTCCTAAGAGCCCAGGGGATGCCCTTTCCAAAAAATGGTTAAAATGAGGGATATAACATGGCAGAAACCCAGCAGAGAGCATGGGGGTTTCTGCCTCGGGGATGGAAAGGGCAGCAGAGCTCACGCCTGTGATCTGGCTCTTGTGATAAGGTTTGGGGTGGTAGTTTTTGCAGGGGGTCGTGCTCTTTTTTCGTGCGTGTGCATGGTATTCTGGTGCCGATCAAGCAAAGGAGGGTGGAATTACCCAAACTATACAAATAATCCTCCTTGTTTCTAACTTATAGCATCCGCGTTCCCAGCGCAAAAGCAGACAAATCCCAACCCACCCTTCCCAGAGGAGCCGCGTGGCCACGAAGGCGTCCTGGACGGATGGCAAAATGAAGTCCCATAAATGAAGTCCCACAGCCAATTGCTCGTTTATTTTCTGTTCAAATGTTCATCAGCCCCCGGGCAGTTTTGCTGGGGCAAGGTGTTTCCTTCAAGGCACTTTGATTTTGGTCGAGATTTGCCTTTTCTTTGCACACCTTTCGGCTCATGCTGTGGATCAGCGGTGGCTTGGGGACACCCTGGTGGCCCTGGGCCCCTCCGGCCACGATGGCCCCGGCGCCCTGGGGACACGGGAGAGAGTGGGAGAGGCTGCGGAGCATCTGCTGGGACGAGGTTTCCCCGTCCCTCCTGCCCTCTCAACAACTTCATCTCCCTTCCTCTCTCTGAAAACCAGCCTAGAAGCTGCCTGAGCCGTTGGGGTGTTTCACCCCCAAAACAGGGCCCATCAGGAGCTCCCCTGCGCGCCACGAGCGGAGGAGGAGGTTGGTGTTTGTGGGTCTGTTTCGCGCTGCTTTGAGCAGAAGCGCCCGGGTTCCGGCTTCGTCTTGCACTTTGGTGTCCTGGGTTTGTCCCGGCTGGAAGAGGCTCTTTATTTTTGCCATAGGTGAAGTATTTGGCTGCAGGAGTTTGCCGGCGGGATTTTTTTAAATGCGGAGGGTGATTAGCAATCCCGATAGTAACCATTAGCAGCACACGAAGCTTTCTTCCTCTGCAGAGCCTCCTGATTCACAAAATTGTGCAGCTAAAATTTGCTCCGAGCCGCCCTCGCTCAGCCCACGTGCAGAAAAACGCTGCAAAACCCTGGTCCATCCTGGGTGGCAGCGAGTGACAACGGGAGCTCGTGGCCGCAGCGGGACACGGTGGCGGAGGCCAGGTCACCCCTGGAGCCCCCGGGAGGGGACAGACGTCCCCGAGCAGCAGTGACCCCCCAACTGGTGCATTTATCCCTGCGCCTGCAGATCCGCGCGGATCGGTGTCCACGCCGGGCGCGTTCCCGTCTGCTCCCCATCGCCTTCCAGCGCCGTTTTCCTCTTCAAACGCGTTCCGCGACTGCTCGTTTGTCAGCGCTTTGCTCTCGTTATCCGGCTTTCCATTCCAGCCCGCTCCCCTCTACCCTGAGCCGAGCTTCCTTGATATTCACATTCTCTTGAGGAGAAGTGTTACAGACGCGCCAAGTTAATTTGAGTCATTAGCTTGTTTCCATTACTGCTTTCTGCCCAGGAAACTAATTTTATTATTTTTTTGGTGAGATTTTTGGAATTAGAAGAAGGGCCTGGGAGGCAGCTCCCATGTGGAACCGCTTCACAGGAGCACCGGCTTTGGAGAGCCCGCGTCCTTATTTACATCTTCTGCACCCTGTCTGACTTGAAAATAAACAAGTTCCGTCTAAGAGCAGGCTCATCCCTGAAAATATGTAGAGACTTGTCTAAAAACCTCTTGTAGCATAAGGAATTTCCTTTACCATAATAAGAAAATATATTTACAAGGGAGAAAGTGACATTTGGTTGGGACTCTGCAAAACCCTCCTGAAATGAAGCTCAGTTTTGCGGCTTACAAGAAGGCTCGGGGAAAAAAGCAACACAAAAAAAGTGGGGCGGGCAAGAGATGCAAATCGGGTTGCAAACTTGGTGAGCTTGAAGCGAGCAGCAAACGGGGCAGGCGCGGGGAGCAACGCGTGTCCTCGCGGCGCGGCGCGATGGAGCGCGCGGGTGAGCGGGTCGAGGGCGGCGGGCGCGCGGGCACGAGCTCCCTGACCCCTGCAAACCCCTTCTCTCCGCAGACACCATGAGGCGAGTGGTTCGGCAGAGCAAATTCCGGCACGTGTTCGGCCAGGCGGTGAAGAACGACCAGTGCTACGATGACATCCGCGTCTCCCGCGTCACTTGGGATAGCTCCTTCTGCGCCGTAAACCCCCGATTCGTTGCAATCATCGTAGAAGCTAGCGGCGGCGGGGCCTTCATGGTGCTGCCTTTGCACAAGGTAAGTGTTTGGGGAGGTTTCTCCCTCCTGTATCTGCATTTTGGGTCGTTTCTGTTGTTCCTGAGCATCACTTAGCCCGCGACGTCTCTGCCGTATCGCATCTCCATAGAGCCCCGTGCGCCTCCATGAAACATCTCCGTAATCAGTCTGATACTTCCTGCAAATTAGACACTGTAAATAACCTTTATTTGCTTGAGTAACCTAAACCAATACTACATGGCAGATTCTTAGTGGAAAGATGCTCCATGTGAAGCCGTTCTGCTTGTGATAGTTTGGGTTCTTCCACTGTCAGGGATTCAGCTTCGTGAGCATCACTTAAACCAAGGATGCACCTGAGCCTAAGTCCTGCTTGCAGACCAGTGGATTAGTGGTTAAATAGCTAACTGGTGCTAGATCTGAACCATAATAGCTAATTAGTGCTAGATCCAAACTAGCACCAAATTGGTTCTAGCACCAAATAGCAAATTGGTTCTAGCAAATTTGTGCTAGCACCAAATTGGTGCTAGAACCAAAATAGCTAATTGGTGCTAGATCTCCCTAGGCTGCTGCTACCCTTTAGTTTGTTTTCTTTTGCTATAGGCTGGTGTAATAAAGAATAATTCCAGCAAAAATCCACCATCACAACCATCCTGCTGTCCTCCAAGACCACAGGGCTGCGTGTGTAGGTTTTATTGCACTCGCCCTGGTCTTGTTGTGTGTCGTGACCCTGCAGCGAGGCCGTGCTGTGTCCCCTTCTGCGTTGGGCTTCCCTGAGGAGCCGCAGGGATGTCCTTTAAAAGCACACGGAGAGGTAGGGGCCCGTCCATCACCAGCACCGGGATGCAGAGCAGCTTCCTACAATCCCATAAAACGTGTGGATGAGCAGGAGCAGCGCCTCACGCTGGAATAAATCCTCCTACCCACAGATAGCCCTTTAAAATATCACAAACTACCCTTGTTTCAGCCTTGCTGGAGGGAAGGGTTCTCATCTCCTTGCTGATGTCTGGACTTTGACCACAGGCAGCTGGCAAGTCTCAAAATGCCGATTTACAGATCTCTGGAGGAGCCCGGGCCCCATCTCCTCGTGTGCTCGCACTTAAAAAGGAGAAGTATCAAACTTAGATGCACACACTTCCTTCCAGCAACTTCTGTTTCACTTCCGTTAATGCAACTTTACAATTTAGAAGAAAAACAGGTTGGTGAGATGCAGGGGAAATAAGTGGCCCTAAGAATGATCTGAGAGCGCTCTTATGATCCCCAAATACCCATGTTTTCTTTTAAATAGCAAACAGTCTTTCTCCGTGGCATTGCTTTTATGTCTTTGAACCCTCAAGCTTCTCAACACTCAAAACGTCTTCAGTTCTGTTATCAGCCCTAATTGTAGAATCACAGAGTCATTGGGCTTGGAAGGGACCTTTGGAGATATCTAGCCCAGCCCTTTATTTCTAGCCCCATTTGCAGATGTGCCCTATTTATATGCTGAAATAGCGACCCAAACGGAGTGTGGCCGTGCAGGGGGACAGGAGCCGAGCACAGGAAGGACCTTCAGGGTCCCGCGCTCTGCTCTAGCAGCCACCACAACGGCAAGTCCTTTCTTACACGGACCTATTTTAAAACTGGCTATTTTTTTTTGTCCCTACCCACCACTTCCAAGGCTATGCCAGAACCTCGCTCCTCTCGTGGCCAGAATCTTTGTCTTAAATCTGACGTAAATGTGGCTTTTCATCGCCATTTTCCTTTTGGACCAAGATTTATCCTGTAATTTCAGTGTCTGCTCTTCCCCTCCGTGGTATTTGCAAGCAGGTCCCGAGCTCCGCAGCGCGTTCCCGCTCATGCCCGGGATGCTCATGTTGCGGCACGGTGGCGAGGCAGGAAATCCCGCTAATCCCGCATGTGTGATCTGGCACGAGTGTCCTCTGGTGTTTGTTTTTCACAATGTTTTGGTTATTCCTTCCTCTCGTCGCTGTGTTCTGCTCCTGCTTGGAGCTATTTCATATTTAATGCCCGGCCAGGTCTGATGGAAGGTCCCACTTCGGCTGGTGCTGAGCCCCTCTGCAGCACGTCGCTGCCTTTGCTCTAAGCAGTCCCTGTATTCCTCATTTTCATATCCTGGGTTGATGAAACGGTTCTTCAGTTCCTTGCACACACCAACACTTTGATTTCTGCATTAGAGGCCCACCGAGATCCTTGCTGTTGCGTTCGGGAAGAGGTCGATTTTAAGCCCTGTTTTTGGTGGGATTTCATCATGGGGGCATAAAAACCCCCTGGATGCAGTTGGGAGCACGAAGGTGGCTGCAGTGAAGTGTCCCTTGGTGACCTGGGGACTCTTGAGGTGGCAGCAGGTCCCAGGGAAGCCCCTCTCATGTGGCTTGGCCTCGTCCGAGGGGGTAGCTGAGCCTGCGTGGGCACGGGAGGAGAGTGCATTTGTTTAAATGCCTTTCTCCTTCCCAAGCTTTAATAATGTTTTTTGCTATTGTGGCGCTGGCTTTCGGGTCCCCTGGAGCGGTTCCCCACAGGGCGCCCGGGAACGGGGCGCTGGAGGCAGCCAGGGAAAATCCTTAATGCAACAACCCGCGGTGCCGGGCACGGAAGCAGAAGGGCTGGGATCTCCCCGCACCTCTCCAAGTGCAGCCGTGGAGAAAAACGGGCTCTCCCCTTTCCGTAGGACACGGAGAAAGACACACAGAGTGTGTGTATGTAAATATATAGACCTGTATGTTTATCGTATGTGTTCATATTTATCCTTTATTAGATTCATTACGTATAAAATGCCTCTTGTGTGCATGTGAATAGATGTATTTAATTTACACCCCTAGAAGGGTGCACGTGTGCAATATACACATCTATACGTTACATATAGGTGCGTGCATAGGTGGTTGTGCGGGCGGGGGGGTCACCGCGCTCCCCCGCAGGTGCCGCCCGCTTCCGCCGCGCG
>NW_010584302.1:7494-21111 GCF_000705375.1 Tinamus guttatus | reverse complement strand
GTTTTTCTGAATGCTGTGTGACACATGCAGCCGGGAGCTGCTGCTCCGTTGGGTTTTCCGGCAGTTTTAGGTGGCTTGGTTAAAACGACCCAGCGTTTTCCAGGGTTGTGCTGCCGTGGAGCATCTGTGGGTGCTGCAGGTCCATTTTGGTGGCCGTGCTTTGGTGCCAGACACTCCGCGTGCGAGGAGGACCGTGGCGGAAGGAAGGACGGGGCTGTCCTCCCTTCTTACCAAATTTCAACACCTTTTTGGGTAGGTTTGTGTGTTAGACTGAAGAAATGGAGAATTACAGGCATCTTTATTGTTTTATTCAGTTGTTGCAGAGACACTGGTAGCTTTACAACTGTATGTCATTCTGTGAGCAGCCGCACTAATAAAACCCCCTTTCTTTCAGATTTATTCTATTTATCTACCCGCCCGCGTGAGCGCGGAGTGAACGTTCCCCAGCTCCGTCCTCCTCTTCCCTCTCTTCACCATGCAGTTTAAATTATAACTCTTTACAACTGCTTCTTCCCTGGGGGACACCAATTTGCATTGCTTTATTTTACCTTCAGTCATCTCAAAAGCTGATTAAAAGGGGGAAAAAAAAAGCCTCTTTAAGACATTTGTCCCTGTCAGATTTGGCAGCAGTGGCTCATCAGGCACCGGGTGTTTTGGGGTGGATTGGGCCGATGCTCCGGCTAAATTCCTCGTTTCTCCAGGAAGCCGGGCAGCCGAATTGAGCCCCTTGCAGGCGAGTGCAGGTTTGTCCCGGGGTGATGGTCAAGGCAGCACTGCTGCAGTTATAAAGCCTGGAGGAAAAGAGTGGAAGTAGAAACAGCCCTTGATAATTCTCTCTATAAGCAGACATGGAAAAGAGGAGGTAAAATCCAGGTTCAGACACTTAAAATTTCCTGCTAAGCTGAAATCTTGGTGAGATCCAAGAGGAAAAGGAGTTTAACAGAAATAGGTGGGGTATGGTGGAGTCTTATGGGCAGATGTCTCCAAACTTTCCCTCTTCTTTCTGCTCTTGGAGCGCTCCCAGTTCAAGGCACTGGTGAATTTTCCTGCGCTGTGGAAGGCTGCATGTCCGTGTGGCTGGGAAGGGAATCGAGCGCTTCCAGAGTCACGTTTTGGGGACAGGGGAGCGAATCCCCATCTCCAGCATCATTAAAATTCAGCTGGGTCCAAAATTTAGTTTTTGAAGTGCGTTCCTTTTTTTTCCCCTAGAAATTGGGAGGGGTGTTAGCTGCAGCGGGGGAGCCGTCTCAGCACCAGCTTCAGAGCAACACGAGGGAATGGTCCTCTTTGGGTCACATCGTCGCGTTCGTAGCCGCATCCAGTTTCGCGGCGGATTCCACGGCTCAACAGACACTTCTCCGGAGTGAAGCATTCCTGGATTCCATTCCATGGAAGCTGCTTGGAGCAGGGCACATTGCAGGGAGCTCAGCTCCTGCTTGGGTGCAAGCACATGGTGCAGACCATGAAGTCACCAGTGGGTGTGAAAAGGCCCTCGTGGACCCCGTTGCCTCTTGCAGACTCCCTGCTCGGCCGTGGGGGCTTTGAGGAGGATTCCTGTCCAGGATTCCTGTCCATCCCAGCATTTTCTTCCCTCTTTCCCCTTTGTGCATCCATTTAGCCCTAGGCCCTCCGGAACAAGGACCTATAAAAGCCTCTCGTGTCCCCTGCAAAATCCGGGATTTTCGGAGGGGCAAAAAACGTGCGTAGGGCCCCGCTCTGGAGGGGACGTGTGGGTCGGAAAGTCTTAAAAACCTCCCGCCCTCGAGGTTGGCCTTGGGAAGGAGCTTTTTCCCGAGCTCCCCGAGGAGCTGCGGCTGCTGCGGGGGCTTTGCTGGGTGACGAATTCCAGTTGTCCCTCCCAAGCGGAGGCCGGAGCGGGTGGCACTTCTCCGCTCGGCCCGTGCTTGGGAAAACAGGTTGTTTTTGAGGAAAACAGGCGGTTCAGAGAGGAACCCCCGTCCTTAGCCCCAGCAGCGCGGACTCGGCCGTTGTAAAGTGGTTTTTTTCTGTATCCTGGTTTTCTCTAATGTCTCCCAGGAGGGGCTGCCGGTGCCTCTGCCCTGTTTCCCAGGCCGGGCAGCGGCTGCTCGCGGGGGTTTTGCCCTGATCCGTGAGCTCGTTGTACAACCAATTACCCTCTGCTGGCAGAGGAGCAACCACAAAGGACATGAAAATTAATTCATGGAGCTGCCGCTTTTAAGAATCACTTTCTCTGCGCTTCCTGTCTGCCCTTCTGAGTTTAATCGCGGATTTTTCCTCATCTGTCAGTTCTTCTAGCCGGGATGCATGAAAGGACCGGAGGAAATTGCCTGGGGAGGTCAACCAGCCCCTGCTGAGGACCCAGCCCTGCGTGTGCCTCCGCTCAGCGCCGTCCAACACACTGATACTAATGCTCAAATTCACCTTTTTAGGCTTTTCTGCTCTGCGTATAAACCCACGCGCCTGGGCGTATCAGAAGCTGTTAGTGTGATGTGTTGCCCAAGCAGCGGAGCAGTGGATTAGAGGAAGGATTTAACTTCTGGTAGTCATACCCGGTTACTTTTAAGCTGTGTATCAGCACTTGAGATTTATTTTAAATCCTTAACTAATTAAAAGATTACATGAAAACAAAACAAAACTGGGAGGATTAGGGCAGGAGGGAAACCCACCCATTTGGCGCTGAGGTTGCAAACTCCTGGTGCTTGCTGTGCCAGAGATGGGTGTTTTACCAAAAATTGCCTTAGAAACTTGGAATATGAGAATCCCCTCTTGGCTAGGGCAGCCAAGGTCCACCCAAGTCTATTTCAGAGCAAATTTAGCACATGCTGTAGATCTTTCTACACAAATATTTCTTAGTTTGCTTGAACTTCACGGCTGCCTCTCACTCACAGCTTCGAAGTAATCTCTCCTTTTTCTCTTTCTGACTCTTTTTTTTCCCCTGCTAAAATACACATTTTTATTTACCTCTGCCCAGGTTTATCATGATCGAAACCGAGAAGTGAAATTTATGGTTTAATTTTTTCAGATTGACCCCCCTCCCATAATAAATCACTGCAGAAGCTCTAACCCCCCGGGCCAAGGCCCTGGGCAGGTAAATTCCAGCAGCTGGTGCGAGGGCAGCGTCACCCTCCTGCTGTCCCCTCTGCACGGTGGTGACTCCTGTGCTCTGGGCAGCTCTTTTTAATTAGATTAATAGAAATGGATGCAGCATGTGTGTTGGTTGGGTGTATTTGCTTTATAAATCCGGTTTCATGCTGTGGCATCCAAGAAGGATTAGAGAGACACTATTTTTTTGGATGGCCGTTTTTGTAGCCCTGCGGCTTTGGCGCTTCTAAGTGATGGTGGAGAACGCGGCGCTGCCCTGCAGCCCGCCCTTGGGCACTTAGGAAGTGGCTGCTGCTTGTTGGGAAACCTCATTCCGGGTGCTTTGGTACCTTGTTTTCCTCTAGCAGAGGCTTCCAGGTGGTGGTGCTCAAAAGCTGGTGCTCCACGTTATCCCGATCCTTTGGAGGCCGGGAATGGGAATAGCCACCCGCGTGGGAAGCAGAGGGGCAGAACTCGGGGAAACGTCACGCTCTGTTTTCCATGTATTACAGCTCTGTCCTTCTCTTCTTCCTCCTCCAGACGGGCAGAATTGACAAGTCATATCCAACAGTTTGCGGCCACACGGGACCGGTGCTGGACATCGACTGGTGTCCCCACAACGACCAGGTCATCGCCAGCGGCTCGGAGGACTGCACCGTCATGGTGAGACAACGCGCTCGTCTGGGGGTGCAGCGTTTGCTCCCCAAAAAGCGGGGCGGTGGGTGGCACTCGTGTTTCGGAAGGCCAAGGGCATCTCCCGCTGACCCCGCCGTGTTAAGGCGCAGGGATTTAAGGACACTGAGATGGAAATTTGTGCAACCAGCTTGGCCTTTTGGTCTTTCTGGTTTTGTCTTAAAATACTCCTCCATTTCTCCTTCCAATGGGGATCTGCTGTCTGCTCAGTTGCTGCTCGGTGCTGACGTGTTATTTGCAGAGCTTTGCAGCAGACAGAGGTAGCTCCGATGCGCCGGCAGGAGCTGGGGATCAGCGGGGACAAGTCTGTCTATGTCCAGAATTGTTTCAGCCCTTCATTTAAGGACAGTGCTATTTTTTTCCTGACGTACAGCGTGTGAATAGATGTCAAAACTTCAAAAAAAATCCAAATTTTGCACCTGCCGACCTTGCTCCCGAGTCCTGTTTCACCTCTGCCAGAGCCCACTGAACAATAGATGACCTTGCTCAGTGATGGATGTGGAATCCTGTGTATGCAAACACAGCAGAATAAGTGAAAGAAAATCCTTGTGAGATGAAATAATGCCAAATAACTTCAGTGATCTTTGGCCATATTTAGAAATGCTGTAGGCTGAATGTTATATTGAAATCTTATTATAGATCATGTCAGATAAATTCCTTTGCTTCTGTTCATCGTTAAAATGTTTGGGAGGGGATTCATCCCGAGAGGCTTATCCTGGGACAGCTCTTGCCTGTGATCTCCCAGTCTTGGAAGCTGAAGCATGTTAACAAAATGTGCTATATTTAATATTAAGTGAAACAACAAGCTTCTGTGTTTGTAGTGCTCACTGCTGGGCTAGAGTTAAGCTGTCAGGATGCTGGAATGTCCCTCTAGAAGCTGCAATCCAGAAGGCCCCGGAACGGGAGCGCGCACCCTGAAACATGAGCAGCAGCAGCAGCGCATGGAGCTAAGGCCCAGAACTGCCTTCTTGGAGGCAAAATAAATCTCTAATCCGAGCGCAATGAGAAGTATGTTGCAAGGCTCCAGAGGGATTGAATTATGCAGCAAAACCAGCAGCGCTCGGTTACGCATCGTCCAAACGCTGCTAATGCAGAGGGAAACTGTCTGTGCTGCAAGAATCTCAGCCTGCGACTGCAAAAATGGTGCAAAAAAACGGGCCGGGCTCGGGCACGCGGCCCACGCGGGTGGTGTCTGCTGTCCCCAAGGCGCTGGCACGGCGCAGCGGGCACCCCGGTGGCACCCTGGCATGGGACAGGTCGCTGCGAGGCCAAAAGCCAGCACGTGCAGTGGCCTCTCCGCAGTGGGTTTCCAAAAGGCCACTGGAATGCACAAAGCCTTGTGTTGGAGAGCCGAAATGCAGGGGGGTTCAACGCAGGCAGTAGTGATGAAGAAAGCAAAGGGTAGGGGAGTAAGCTGAGCCTTGCGGTAGGTATCAGTTTCTGGTGGGAAATGATACATCCCAAATCATTCGGGACACCTAAAAATGGGCTGGTCAGCGAGCTGGGAAAGCAGCATGTGGAACAGGCCTGGCCTGGGTTATCCGGGAGGGATGGATGGGCTAACGAGCCTTCCCACCTTTAATTGCCTCTCTGTCCTGGCACGGGTAATTTAGCATCCTGTTTGCTTTGCTTTTCTTTAATGAAGATCCCAAAGTCCTGCTTCCTGAGCAGCCTGTCAGTGCACTCGGCGTATTCCAGAGGATATGTGGTTGCTCATCAGCTTTGAACTCTGCATTACTAACCAAGGAGAAAGGAGAAAAACAGTGATGTGATTGGGGAAAATCAGGTGGCTTTTTGTAAAAGTGCCAGCTGCTTATAAAAAAAAACCCTTAAGTTTTAAAAGACTCCCTGTACTTTGGCTCTCGAGGGTTTAAAACCTTGCTCTCCACCGCGTTAGGTCTCATCAGCATCAGATGTGTAGCACTTCCTTGGAGAATGTGCCCTAGGACCTAAGGAAGCGGTGAGAAAGGTCCTGCTCATCCCGAGCCAACGGCAGAACCCCCTTCCTGCCCGCTCCAGCTTTTCCATCTGCCTGTTTTTCTCCTGTCTCTCCTCTCTTTTTCTGCCTGCCTCTCCTTGTCCACGGTTCCTAACAGTTCAGGCATTTGTGGGATTATCCCTCGGATAAAACCATCCACAAATGCTGGAAATGCCCGGGAAATGTTGCAGAGCATCATTCTCCCAAATGAAGAGGGTTGATTCCCTGCAGCCGGGGCTGGGAATTGCTGGCAGTGCAGGTTTTGGAAGCATTTCATACCAATAAAAACCCAGATTTGTAGGAGCTGGAGATACCCCGCAAGCTCCATAGAGCCCTTGATCAGGTTTGGTGTTTGAGATGGTTAGTTCAGAGGTTGGAATAGGGGGCTGGGATCTTCTCCTCACACCGCTGGGCTTTGCAGCCTGGATGGCTCTACAGGTTTAAGTATTTGCAGTGTGTGTGGACCAGATGGGTCCACACTATTTATTTGATGCACCTGAAATTCAGAAGTTATTTGGAGGCAGAGGGAAAAAAAAAACATGGGAAGAGGTAGGACTTAGGGCAGCCCATCCTTGGAAAATCCCTGGGAAAGCTGCTGCGGCAGAATGATTTTCCCATGCCAGCAAATACGGAGTTTTTTAAATATTCATGCTTTACCCTCCTCTGAATGGCTGTAATGGGCTGCAGGTTTTTTAATTCAGCTGGAAAGTGTCTGATTATATAAAGGCTTGTAGATGGTATCGCGTGGCCTGTCCCAGTCGTAGGAAATCCGCTCCGTTGATGATGAGCTTGTGCGCCGTGGCCGGAGTGAGTTTGGTTCAGCAAATTGTTTCAAAAATTAAACGAGAGCCCTTGCAATGACCTGCAACCCCCTGCAATGACCTGCTGCTGCTGCTGCCGGTGGCCCAGGCTCGCTGCACTCGTGTTTTTGGAGCGTTCTCCATCCTCCCGGCCAGCTCCTCAGCTCGCCCCTTGGATCCGGCTTCCTCCCACGCTGGAATTCCCGCCCGGAGCAGGAAGGAGGGGGCCGGGGCGCTGGGGAGGCCGCCTGGCCTCCCGCATCCGCGCGTTTTGCAATGCCGAGCGCGACGATTAGGTCAAGAGTTTGTGTAATCTGCAGGGGATTACGCCGCTCCGCAGCTGCTGCCAGGGGAAGGTGCTTCCCCTCTTCCCCTTAAAGAAAAAATATCTCAGTGGATACACCAGAAGCCTCTTGTTTTAGCCTTTTTCCTTGGAATTTTGTGTGCGATACCCCCCTTTCCTCTCCCAGTGCCTGCATTCCCCAGCTCGCTTCAGACCTGGTCCTGACGTTCTCTGGCAAGCAAAAGACTTGGCCATGAAACGAATCTTAATTCTCTCCTCCCAACTTTCTCATCGTTTTGAGTAGCATCTGTGATTTGCAGCATCGCGGTAGTGCTTAAAATTGCAAAGAATTTTGAGATGGTTCCTCTAAAAGACCCTACACATGATTCTGTATTAAAAGCAGGGACTGATTTTAGCAGGCTGACTTTAAAGCAATCCTGTCAGTCGAGACCTTTTAAACCGCTGCGGCTGGTGGATGCGCATGGCCAGGGCAGCGAGATGGGGCCCGGGGTGTTTGGAAGTGAGCTGGGATGCCTGGGAATCTTCTGCATCTCCAAGGTTTATCCACAGGCATCCCCGTGGGAGGAAGGTCCCTTGGTTTGGGCTCGCGGATCCCTCTCTCAAGCGGACAAAGGCCGCGCGAGCGCGCGGTGCTGCTGCCACCTACCTACAGCTGCGCCTCGAGGACGGGCCCGAGCGTTTTAACACGCTCCACGTCGGTCACGCTGCGTTCAGAGAGGCTTTTCCAGCCCCAAAGGGCAGGAATGGTTTTGGCAGAGCCGCCGGGTGGATTTTGTCTCTTCCACCTTTCTCCTTCCACAGCGAAACCGGCTCCGATGGCGCCGCGGAAATCGCGGGCACGTGCGGCGGGATCCGCGGGGCCGGTTCCCCCTCGTGACGGTTCTTTCCTAACCATGGGGAGACGCTTGCGACACGACGGTTGTGTAAGAGGAGGAGCGAGCGGGCGGTTGCTGCCTCGGAAGGTGGTTCTGCAACGCCAACTTGGGCTGCTTTAACCTTTACCAGCACCAAACTGGTTTTCTTCAGTCAATCGGCGTTGGCAAGGAGATTCCAAACGCAACGTGAAAACTGACAGCGTTTCTAAAGATAAAGAAAAAACAGCCCCAGTAGAACCGCGTCCTGCTTCCTGCATAATCTATAAAGCCCCCGGCTTGTTCAGACAGTTTTTGCTGCAAGGCAGTTTATTTTGAATCTCTCTCAGGCCGTATCTGACCCAAACGGGTCTCTGGGCACGGAGATAATGGGGATGTGGAGGGAAACCAGCCAGTGGTTCCGCACTGGCAGGGCGAGCAAGGAGGGATCTTAGTAACGGAGCAGCCAGAGACTTGATGGTGACTTGGGACCTCTCCTTCCCTATTCCTGCCTTCCCGCCCGTATCCGGAAGGGTCCGCGTGGACGTTGCGGCGCGGGGTGCGCGGCGGGGGGAACAACGCGCTGCTCCTCGGTCACCGCCTCTCGCTTCCCCTCTCCAGGTGTGGCAGATTCCCGAGAACGGGCTCACGCTGTCGCTGACGGAGCCGGTGGTCGTGCTAGAAGGCCATTCCAAACGGGTCGGCATCGTGGCCTGGCACCCGACGGCGCGCAACGTGCTGCTCAGCGCAGGTAGGAGCTCCGGGCTCCGGAGCGAAGCCGGAGTGAAGTCCGGACTCGGAGTCGAGCCGCTCGCTCCTCTCCTCTCCCTCTCCGGGGCCGGAATTGCAGGGCCTGGTGACACCAGCACACGGGGCTCGCAGCGTGTTCCTTATCTTGGCCTTTCCCTGTCTCCGGTTTACAGGGACAAGACCCAAGGAATTGTCCAAGGGCACGGTTTACAGTGCTAAAACAGTTCCAGGCTTTGTTCGATCTGCAGGTTTCATCTGATGATGAAACTGATAACCATTTCAACTGATAACCATTTACATACACCTTCCCCTCATCCCTGTTTTCATCAACGTTTATAAGAGACCCAACTGCTTTTGCTTTTCCTCATCTCGGAGCCTGGACGTCCCTTTCACACACTTCCATCTTCAGCATTTGCCATGTTGTCTCCTTGACTAATGCAGTCCATGCAGTGAGGTTCCTTTGACCACTGAAGAACAGGCACATTATTATGGAAATAAAATAGAGAAGTCATTATCCATGAGCAGGGGCTGAGGTTTTCATTCCATGACCTTTAGGGTTGAGCACGGGCAAAGGGAAGCAGATCATTTCAGCTGGGCTGCCAGATGAGCTCTGCATTTCCACGGATGCTTCTCATGGACCTGCTGGGCTTTGATCTGTTTTTCCCAGCAACACTGTGGTCTGCAGACCTTGTAGGTGCTAATGTAACGAAACTCAATGTGCAAACATGCTAAAGGAGAGGTGATTTTTCATATTTAACTTAGGAAGTTGATTTGGATGCGAGTGCAAGCAGCAGATGGTGGGTGTCCAGGCGATCTGGCCAGGGTTACTCCCAAGAGACAGGGAGGAGGAAGGGTGCTGACCATCAAGTCCTCATTGTCACCTGAGCTCCGTTTGGCTGGTGACCACAAGCTGGTTTTCAGTGTCATTTGTGCCCTTTGGGAGTTGACAACAATTGTGATCTTTTGCCTCCATGCATGGTTTTACCCTCCTGAGTCTTGGGAAAAGCTACCACGTTGCCCACTGCGCTTTCATCTCCTTACCTGGGGGTTTTATGGCTCCCGTCCCATGGGGTTTTTTGTTTGCGTTGGTTTGTTTTTAATCTTGCTCTCATCATATCCTGGGCTTTATTCTGTGTCTTCTTTCCGCCTGGTTCCTGCTCACTGCCCTCCTTGCCCTTGTTCTGCTGCTGCTCTGCCCGTGCTGTCACCCACCTCCGTGCTCATTCCTGCCGTTCCTGCTCTCTCTGCTGCAAACCTCTATCACCTGAGAAGGCAGCGGGCTGCCTGCCAGCCAGTGCTTTCATTTACAGAGGTGTAAGAACATTGCCTCTTTGCCCTTGGTGTTTCTGATCCTTGAGCCAGGAGCTCCTGCACAGAATGCACAAAAAGCCATAGCAGAGCCCAGGGCAGGCCCTTTTCTGGCCCTCCTTCAGCTCTTGCTGTAACTCTCTTGCATTTTCTTTCTCAATTTGCAGTTTGCTCCGTGCCAGCGCTGTGCTCAGCTGCCCCTTGCTCTGGGGCTGCTCCCCTTTGCCCATGTTGCTGCTCTCGGCGTCCCGGCACACGCAGGGTGTTTTCCCTTCCCTCTGCTGTCGTGATTTGGAGCTGCTCTTCTCTTCCAGGTTGCGATAACGCAATCATCATCTGGAACGTGGGCACCGGTGAAGCCCTCATCAACTTGGACGACATGCACGTGGACGTGATCTACAACGTGAGCTGGAATCGCAATGGCAGCCTCATCTGTACATCTTCCAAAGACAAGAAGGTTCGAATTATTGACCCCAGGAAACAGGAGATCGTTGCTGTAAGTTGGCACGATAATTGTAAATGCAATTGGGTTTCACTACAGCCTGGCCTAAGGATTGCACCGGGTGGAGGATTTGTCCAGGTTTCCTGGAATTAGTGTTTGAACTGTGATTTTTAGGGCTCAGCTTTAAAACCTGCACAAGTGGAATTCCTCATCTAATCCTTTTGCACAAGAGCCTTGCCGAAGTTGTTTGTGCAAAAGGGAGATTTAGCAGCCTACGTATGTGTCGTAGCTTGCAGAGAAACCTTCCTTCAACCTCAGATGGATCTGAGAGACAAGGCTGAAATGAGCCACCTGTGACCACTTCTTGTGTGTTCAGCAGCTGCTTTCTGCCCTGGAGCACTGGGCAGCGACTGGACGTTGCCCTGTGCTGTTGGCATCCTCCTCCTCGGAGCAGCAGCGCTTCCCGCACGGATTCCGTGCGGCTGGAGCAGAGCTCATCATCGCTCGGGCTTCCAGTTCCTTCCTAAACATGAACCTCTAAATCCCTTCCAGGAGAAAGAGAAAACCCACGAGGGAGCCCGGCCCATGCGGGCCATTTTCCTGGCCGACGGGAACATCTTCACGACCGGCTTCAGCCGCATGAGCGAACGGCAGCTCGCCCTCTGGAATCCCGTACGTTCCTCCCACGTTCCTTCTTTGCTGCTGTTTCACTGTCAGGACAACTTACTAGCCCAAACCTGCAGTCTCCTGCCACGTTCCTAGATCACATATTTGAGCACATTCCCTTTTCCATCTATTGCTTTATCTCGCTCAGACTTTGCATGCCAAAAATTATCGACATTTACGCTTTGACATTTATTGCTATTTACGCTTGTTCACTCAGTAGAGGAAGTGATTTGTGTCAGTCCCTGCCGTGGCACAAGCAGCCTTGTGAAGGTCCCTTCCATTCAAACGTTGCATGTGCAGAGCAGGACAGCAGCAATCTCGCCACGCTGGGATGAGGCACTTGTTAACGTGGCCCTGTCAAGTCTTCCCCTTGACTTTGTGAATTATCCTGCGTGCTGTTTTAATGCATTTTGTGCTTAAAGTGTCATTGGAGAATGAATGAGCTTGTAGGCATTTACAGTGACGGGTATTGTAATGGGTGGAATACCAAAACCTTCAGTGTTGAAGACGCTGCTGAATGTTCCGCTAACTACAAAGAATTGCCAGTAATTTAGATTGTTTGTCAACATGAGCCTTTCAGTGCTTCTTTAACGTGACTGATGTTTTTATTTTCAGAAAAACATGGAAGAGCCAATAGCCCTTCACGAGATGGACACCAGCAATGGGGTCCTGCTGCCCTTCTATGATCCGGATACCAACATTATTTACTTGTGTGGCAAGGTAAATGACTGAGCTTGCACAGACAGACTGCCCTTGAATGAACGATGCTTGTGAAATGCCCTCAGGTGTCTCAGCTGAGAAAGAGAACCACAAGTTTGGTGCTGGAGTGATGGTCAGAGCCGTAGACAGGTTAAATAACAGAAAAGTGGAATTGTGTATGCTCCTTCCTAAAGTCATTTGCTGTAGGCATTAAGGGATCTAAAGCACCCTCTTCTGAATGCCACAGTTTGGACAAACAGAAACCAAGGAGAGACGAGATGAAAAATTCATTACAAAGGAGAATCCATGCAAGTGCATTCAAGAATCGTGTCTTCTAAGCTGCTAGTGAGAAACTTATTTTATATCTCTGCTACCTCTTCTGTTGTTTCAGAGATGCCAGTGTGGCAGCAGTATCGGCACTCAGAAAGAGAAACTGTTTTATAGTCTTTCTGCCCAAGCCTCTAGCTCTAGCCAGGTTGTGCAGATACCCTCTTGTCATTGTCCTGTTTTCTGAATCACTGTGTTATGAAGAACAGCACTTACCAAGAGGCTGATGAACTTGGATATCCAATGCACTTGGATTGCACTAGGGAATTGCTTTATGCTCGTTCTGCTAGTGCCGTATGGATATCTGAGAAGAGAGCAGTGCACTGCCTGATAGTGACTCTTGTGAGCAGCCAGAGATGAAACATATTAGGCTGGTAAACAAGGGAAGTTTTAACTTGGGGAAAAAACAGCTATCCATTGTGCATTCCACATAAAAGCACCAAACCTGGTGTTTTTGGGAGACTCTGCTGTCCTGGTAATGCTACGTCCCTTGAAATGGAGGTTCCTTATGCGTTGGCTGCTGCAGCCCTGCCCGTGCTCCGGGCACCCCGGGGCAGCGTCTTGGCCGGGCTCTCGTCCTCCTGGCACCCGGGCAGCCCCGAGCAGGTGGCACTACCTGGGAGGAGGGACAGGGGCTTCTCCAGGCGGCCCCGTTGGTGGGGACAATCCATGAGCAGCTGTGCCGGCGCCAGCATCCCCAGACGATCCCTCTTTCTCGCCCGGAACGATCCTTTCTCTCTCCCTTGCAGGGCGACAGCAGCATTCGCTACTTCGAGATCACGGACGAGTCCCCCTACGTTCACTACCTCAACACCTTCAGCAGCAAGGAGCCGCAGAGAGGGATGGGGTTCATGCCAAAGAGGGGCCTGGATGTGAACAAATGCGAGATTGCCAGGTGAGGAGAGAGGCTGCGTGGCCAGGGGGGTGTCCAGAGCAAGCCAGGTCCGTCCCGCTTGTTGGCACCAGCTTCCCGCAGGGAAGCGGGACACGTGGCACGGGGCGAGGAGGCCACGTTGCTCCGGCTGGTGAATCAATGCCGTGGAGTTTGGAGATGCTGCTGGTGCAAACCCGCTCTGCTGCACACACCGTTGCTCCCATAGTGAGTGTTGGGTCCTGTGGCACCAAGTGATGCTGCTCTTAGGCAGAACATGAGCGCTGAAACGGGCTGCCCAGAGAGGTTGTGGAGTCTCCTTCTCTGGAGATCTTCAAACCCGCTTGGACGCAGCCCTGTGCCACGTGCTCTAGGTGACCCTGCGTGTGCAGGGGTTGGACTAGATGATCTCTAGAGGTCCCTTCCAACCTTAAGCATTCTATGATTCTATGATTACGGTTGGACTCAGTGATCTTGAAGGTCTTTTCCAACCGTAATGGTTCTGTGAGGAAGCCTGGAGAGCTCCTGGGGTTTCGGCTGAGCCCGTGATGAAGGAGTGGTATCTAGCAGAGCAAGCTGCCCGCTGAAAACAGCGTCGCGTCGGTCACAGCCTGTGTTAGCGACATCCTTGGTGGTAAAGTTTGGTGGAAATCTCCATTTGCATGTAGCGAGGAGATCACAAACTTTGAGGGATTTAGAGAATTGTGGAGGCAGTGAGCGGCCTGCAGGCGCAACGGGAAATCCCTGCTGAAAACAGGGCAAAATAAGAAGGCACCTCAGGAGAGCAGGTCCGTGTTGCGCCCGGCGTGCGCTCTCCCCTGGGACGCGGCGGGCGGGGCCTGCTCCGTGGAGCCTCACCATGATC